>CAKAKQ010034893.1:2919-14957 GCA_916700675.1 Helicolenus avius
AATACAGCCTTAGTCTGGAGCCTTGTGGGGAATGTATAAAAAAGGCCTACATTGCTTACATGCTTCATTGGATGTGGACGTAAACACACAAATAAAGCTGAAAGTCAATATTATAAACATGTGTTATTGGAGCACTTCTCAGGAACAATTCAGAGGAAGCGAGAGCATGTCTGCTGCAATCTCTTCAAATCATCATGTTAATCACTGTAATGAAAGATGTGTTATGCAGAGGTTATCGAGTTACATCCTACCATTCTAATTGCAACAGCTGGAGACAGTACAAGTCCTATTAGGTCTGCCCTCTGGCATCATAGAAAGAAGAGTTTCAAGAGGGGTGAGTTTCATTATGTATTCCTAGAACTGCTTGGTGTTTTTTAAGCCCCACGGCTGAAACTCCCACACCCAGTAATAATCCCTTCCATCGCTCTCATTTAGCATGTTGATTCTTTCTGCTGATTGATGCTATCAACCACTGCGCCACTGCTGACGTACAGATTGTTCTCTGAATGGTTTGATAGTTTTACTTCCACGTCATCAAACCGATTCGAGTAAAATGCACACGTCTGACAACCTGTCACATGGGTGGTTCTCCAACAAAACCAATCACTTTGATCACACTAAAACTAAAACACTTCAGTAGACACTTGTTTGAACCAATCAGACTGCAAGTAGCACAATGTTCTAGTTCTTTCCAGAGAGAGCACGTGTGTGTCTGTGTAAATGGACAGACACACACTTGTAATGCTCAAATACACTTGTAAGTACTTGTATAATGCACACGTATGGATATCTGTCAGAGCATGCTTCCATGTGACTGCCTGACAGATGGGTTGAAGCTGCCCCAAACTTTTTCCAAGTAGTATACTCAATATGGCTGTAGATGGTCAAGCATGGGGGTGGAGGTACATTAATCGCTGTATGATTGATGGGCCGATGGGACTCACAATGACATTGGGTATGAATTACCCTTGGTGTGTGAAGAGAATGAAGAAAAATCAAGAATATGGCACTTAAGGTCATCATCTACGCCAGGTAAAAGCCTGTGGGGAGATCATGCGTTCGGTTGTGCGTGTGCGTGTGCGCGTCTGTCTGTCCATGAAGTGATTCACAGTTTTAGAAAAAAAAATGCATTAACTGTTTTAAAACATCACTGACTCCTTGCTCCTCTTAACAGTCTCAGCTGCGAAAACAAGTTTAAAAGATATAGAAGCTAACTTTACAGATCATCTGGTGTTCGAGACTGAAAACTAAAGGGAACAACACTGTTCCTTTAAAGAGATTTTAATGTTTTGTTGTACGATATAAAATACGTCAGTGAATAATCACTTGTGAATTTTGAAGCCGTTACGTGTCTTAAAAAAGACGGTTGCTAACAAGTGGCTAAATGAGACTACAAAACGTCATCACGCCGACTCGTCGTCCTTTACAGCCTCGTTGTGTATACTCACGCTCATGCGACCGTGGTGTAGTTTGTTTATAGCCTAACGTTAGCTTTTGACTTCTGGCGACTGCATTCTCACTTCGTAAAATCATTTGTGAAAATTATCTTGCTGAACAAAATGTGTAAGTATCATACTGGTGTTTGCCACGGAGTTTATTTTCTGCAATAATCCCAAACCCAGTGGAATAATCCCATTGGCTTTTTGTCGAGGGAACCGAGGCGATTCCAACTTCCTGGTTGGCCGACAAAAATACACTATCCCTGGAGTGCATTTTTCTAGTTTAAATTCAAACTCAACATAGTCAATATCAATTTCTAAGCTATTGCGTTTTCACGCCTGTTTTCTCTGTGCTACACTTCAAGACAAAACCAAAAGTTACAGTTCTGTGGAAGTAAAAATAGTCTTTTCTTAGAGCATGGTAATTTGTATCTGACAAGAAATTTAACCACTTTCCACAGTTCAAGAAGTGCTTAATCTTCTATAAAGAAAAAAAAGAGAGAAAGAGAGGGTGTGTGAGAAGAGGGAGTGGAAATCAGAGAAAGTATTTACAGTACAGTGTGCTAATGATTCATAAGTGACACGGTGAAACTGCCTTGTTTGATGTGGGCAGGATTATGAGAAGAGGGTGTGTTTTATGTATGTTTTTCTATATGTGGTGAATATGTCATGCCATTTGTGTCTGCTGTCTGATTTCTCCATACTGACCCATATGTTATCACGTGTTTAATCTTGAGCACCTGTGTGTCAGGTTTGTTCGTGTGTGTGTGTGCATCAATTGTTTCTGCTGCTGCTGCCATGAGTGTGTGTATGTGTCAGCTCCTCTGTGAACCTCAAGTAAGAGTAAGTAGTGTAGTGACATGATTGCTTTCAGTGGGATTGGGAGTTAATCTGTAGTCTGACAGCTTCTATCATCCCCTGGTTGTCATGACAATGGCACATCTGATACAGAGAGCTCTGCTGCTCTAGATTGGACCTATTTATGGACTGTGTGCATGTTTGCTTATGCAAATGTTTTTCTTTAAGACCTAACCTTAAAGTTTGGTGGTATCCATGGAAAAAAGAAGTTCAGTTGTTGCTTGAGTTCATCTTGCGTAACTTGTTACATAAATCCTTGCTTATTTCAAACGGAGGAATACGAGTGCCACCTAATACCATAGACAGTGGACTCTGATTTTTTGAGTCAGCAAAAGGCAGTTCTATTAAAAGCTCTCGCTCAGTGACCCTTTGTGAAGCCAAAGCCTTGGCAGCGTGCCCAACACACACACACACAACATAGAAGGGAAAGTACTTGTCTTAAGGAGGAAAGCACAACACAGAAGGTATGTTGTGCTTGAGTGCCATGCCACTGGAACAGAGGAGTTTGATTCTAAAAATACCTGCCTCCCACCACACTCGCACTCCCCAACACGCAAGAGCCTTTGCACTGGAAGACCTAACAGCTTGATGGCAATTACTGCAAAATTGCTCTTATTTTCTCTAAGTCTTCATAATTTCCAGTCATCTTGTAATTCATCAGTTTGTGTGTGTTTGCATCAAGTGAGCCGGCGGAGGAAATGGGTAACGCCCCGCTGCTATTTAAAGCCTCAGCCACTCCAGGTATAGGCCCTGAAACTTCACTTACTCGACCATGCCAAACATTTACCAAAAGTCTCTGCCTGACACCTGTGACCAAGTCATGCGAAAGCAATTAGTGAAAACCAAACACAGACATTTCATGTGTAAGTGAGGCCACCCAAACTCATCAGTTATACAGGACTAAGCAGTAAAACCATTACAAGACGATTAAAATTCACTCAGAGTAAATGCAGTTTTTTTAAAAAAATTTTTTACCTTGCTTCCCTTAGTGAGCGGGTAGCAGTAGACATCAAAAAGCCTGCATGTGTGTGCCCAGTGTTCACAGACCATATGGCTCTAACAGTCATCAAGTGTGGCTGAGGCTCCGGTGGATACATGTCAACTATGTAACGCTCATGCCATAATTGTCACATCTCACATTGTCCTTTCTAGCAAGCACTGAAATGGATGCGTGTGACAGTGGTTTGACCCCATCCAGGTGGTTTGCATTTGGAGGCGAATCTATTTATAGGCCAGTTCAATACGAGCCAGGTGTTGTCAAAAAGCCCGGGCAAAGCTGGCTCGCTCTCTAGTGTCATGAGCAGCATATACTTAAAATACACAAGCGAGCCATGGGCAGCCATGCAACCTTGGAAAAAAAACCCAACTTGTATTAAGAGTTCGGGAAGCCAATGTGAACTGGAGTCAGGCTAACTGAGCTAAGCTAAAGAAGCTAAAAGCAGCAGTGGGTAGAATCGGAGAAAATATGAAAAGAAAGTTATTTTTATAAAACGGACACTTTATCCTGGCAGTAGTGCATGAGACAGGTAATTCTTAAATAAATCATGTGCCTCTGCGTCCTCCGGTGTCCTCCGGTGTCCTCCGGTGCTCCTAATGGCATGAGTTTGCCATGTTATGATGGGAGCATATTTGTATGCTAACTGCAGTACCTGTAAGGGTTTCTGGACTATATTTCTTGTTGTTTTGTGGTGTCAATTGATTTCCAATAATAAATATATACATACATTTGCATAAAGCAGCATATTTGCTAATTCCCATGTTGATAAGAGTATTAAATACTTGACTAATCTCCCTTTAAGGGACATTTTGAAAAGATGAAAATGTGTGATTGATTAGCGATTAATCACGATTACCTATGGACTATGAATCGTGCGATTATTCATTGTTAAATATTTTAATCGATTGACAGCCCTAGTTTCTGGTGATTGTTTTGGTGACGTATAAAGAAAAAAAGTTTGACTTTGTGATGGTAGTTTTGGTATGCTAATGTTGTGCCACCAGCAAGTTACATGGACGGGAGATGGGGAGACAACCAGCCGCAACTGTGTAGTGCCACTAGCCAGTGCTGCATTAACGTTTCTGATTTCCGATTCATCAACAGTTTATGAAATGGACTGTTTTGTCCTTGGTTTTAACATTGCAAAAATCATCTTTACATCCAGGAACAATAAAATAGTGTCCCCTGTTTGTTTTCTTCTGTCCTGTGTCTCCTCAGTCTTCATCTTTCACTGTCTCTACCGTTGAATCTGTGTAACTCAGCCGAGCCGATCATTATACCAACGTGACAGGCTAGAGTACTGCAACATGGCGACGCTTCTTTTTTTGTTTAAATGCTTACATTTGTCATGTTTGTTATACATTAGAATCGTTGATTAGAGTGGAAATCCATTTAGTAAGTCAGCTTAACTTGGTTAACTGCTTCATGTCCACTTCAAAGCATGCCATATGGTGCACACTGATTATAGACTACATATTTAGGGATAAAAAGTCTTACAAAAACACTCACATCAAGCTGTTTCTATATTGTATATTCTGTCTTGTCTTCATCTGTTCAAAATTACATACTTGTGACCAACAAGGGTACACATAACAAGAACTGGCTTCATATGTATTTTCTGTCGTTCAGAAATGTCCACATACTGAGTAAAGAAGAAAAAAAATGTAATATTGTTCCAGGTAAAACTTGCCAAATTCAAGCTTTAGCAGACATACTCTAAACAGACTTAGAGAACTGGCTACCTTTGATCCAAGGAAATAAAGGCAATGCCTTGCTGACCACAGATGCCATCCAGTGTGCTGTCCTCTGGTTACAATCTTTCACAACTCTTCATGGCTGCCAACCCGCAGGGCTCTGCCTACTTCCATTCTCCACTCCATCACTTTAAATCTGATCCTTTGAGTCTTTATTCAAAACACGTATTGGTCAGTAGTCTGGGTTTTGGTCCACCACAATCAAACACAATCCCTCTCCTGCTGGTGTTTTGCCCCAGTGGCAGACAGGAACAGGAAAAGCGGGACAAAATGTCAAAAATGAAATGTGAAAAAGACGCATAAGTAGCCACTTTTGAAGATTTTCAGTTCGGTTCCTCAAGAACATATCTTAGAGTTGGACTTACTGCACATACAACATTCTCTGTGTTGTTTTCTTTTACAAACCACATGTCTGATCCCTATCCATGAAATCCATTCCATGTTTTCACAGTGCTAGGGTTAGATATCTATTTAAAATTCTTAGGAATGTCCTGTACTGGCAAACGTTGATTTGGAAAGCAGCAGAACTTTGGATTTTTGTCAGTACTTTGGGGTAGTTCCCAGTGTCATAGCTTACTTTTAAACTTGAAACATTGTCAACAGTAGCCATGAATTATGGACTTAAAAAACTCAGCATTGACATGATCCACCTATTATCAACCTACTACACTTCAACGACCAGACTGTGTACAAGCCCACAGGAATTTCCGTAGTGGCTAAATGGTGGAATTACAACTTCCGTGTCCGTCATGTGATGCCATTTACCCAAAAATACTTTTCCCATAGACTTACATTGGGAAAAAGATGTCTGTAACTTCGCGGATAATTTTTTTTTTTTAGGTAAATCAACTTCCCAGAACGGACACCTAAATAGCCTTTATTAAAATTATAAGGTCCTAAAAGTTGTACAGCTGAATCCAGAGTTATAATGAAATGCCGTTCATGTGAGTGAGCCGAAATCAAGCAGTTGGGAAGCGGAGTTAAAGGAAATGCTAGTGCGCTTGCTCTATGGGCCCCATAGATGTGGAAGATCCGGGTAATTTTATACCTTTAACCATTTCGGCTACATGCGCCACAGAGCAACTTTCATAGGAATGAACGAGGCCCCGTCTCCAACGCTGTATCCAGTTCTCTTTAGACATTTATGGCTGTGTATGCTTATACATCTAAACTGTTTCGAAAGTAATACAATTATGGAATAACAACACTGCCTACTCACTGAAAAAGGCATACACAGCCACATAAAGTTCTGGACTGCAGCTCTATTTGCAGACGAGACAAAGAGTATAGAAGCAAAGAGACGAAACTCTGGTACTTTTTTGACAATAGCTCCTAGATGACGCTGCAGTAGCGCTGCAACGGTTGTGATGTCATCCTTGCTAGCGAGTGCCAACAGTGTGAAACCATAGCTAACGTTCAGATAGAAATGGAATCTGCTAACGCCAACAAATGACCAGCCTTCACCACAACTCAGACTCCAACACAAACTCCATGGAAGCACAAAAAAAACAATGTTCTATCTAGTAGTGAAGCCCGTCCTCCAAAACAGGAATGTAACCGACGACAATTTATCGACTTTGATTCATGGAGGGACCTTCGTTTGGTTTTGGGTATCAAAACGGACCCCGAGCTGGCAAAATTCCTATTGAACAGGTAAGCTAACATTACTGCCAAGCATGTGGGATATATAGTGATATTGTGGTTTTAGTTGGCTAATGTTACAATCACATTCAGTCTCATTCGTGTCGCCTCACTGTTTTGACTGATGCTCGCTATAGGATGCTGACTGTCGTTGACTTAACTACCACAGGTGTCACTGTTAAAAGCAATTTCTGATTCCTACATATAGCCCCTTTAATCATTACAGTATAATTTGCTAAAATGCTACAGGCAGTATATATAGTACAGTATATACCTCATTCTGGAATGAAACCCTTCATCCTGTAATACCTACCTGGAACTTCTGCAGAATAGGAAACTTTAACGTGAGTACATTCCATCCTGCCATGTGCAGTTTAATTTGCTGTTGACATGCATGCTATTGCATCTATCAACACAGATATTCATCAGGTCTGTTTATACATTTTGGGTGGTGCAAGCAGCAGACGAGGAAATGGTAAGAATTCTGTTCATTTAACAGTATTTTTCACCTCAAAGCGTTCTCTGTCAGTGCCCCAGTCAGCTCTGATTTCATTGGTTTGGCCGCGCCGGGTTCAGCTCCGCTGCGTTTAAGGCGTGCTGGTCTTACGTCTGTGGCATCTGTTGAGGAATGTGATGAATGCTGTCTGTACCATTCTGACAGCGCTATACTTGCATGATTTGCACCCAGACAATCTGCTCCACCCTGATGCTTGAGGATTATGGCTGATGTTTAGACTTAAATGTTTGAAGTACAAGCAGCGGAAAAACTACTTTACAAAGTTCCATTTCAGACAAAAACATAACAAGCAGAAATGTACCTAGCTAGAAAAAAAACTACAACCTCACCAACCACAAGACATATCTGTGGATGAGTGATGCGAACCTTTTTTACACAATAAGTCAACCATGCAACTGCTATTACAGGTGCATCACATACATAAGTTTCCAAGCCAAGCTATGTATACGGTTGACAAGAGCAACAGACATGCATCATGAAGTGAGTATCATGTTATCTGATGGAAAAATCTAGCTGTAATTCAAGCCTGAATGAATCTGTAACAGGACTGAAGGTGTTGCATCAGCATCTCTTGTGTCATGAACTGTACTTTTTTGTATTTCATTTGGCTAATTCTTTATTTCTATGACACAGTGTAATATACACAGAGAATGAGCTGAGCCCTGCAGCCAGAAGCTGGAAAAACCAACAAACCAAGTGCCAATTGATTTAGACGATGAAGTGACTCACCAGTTCTTAAATCTCATCAGAGTGATACTCACAAGCTACTCATTTGGTATCGATTACTTTAAAAATAATATTGACTGTAAAATTATATAAACATGTGGGTGGCTGCATCACTTCCAAAAGTTTTCACTACTTTTGTATAAAGTTTGTGCCAAAACAGCCCTATCATATTTGGCTGGCCCGTAAGAAACATAGCATGGAATGGTGCTACTTGTCACCTGCAGATAAAAATACAGCAAGATGCTTTATTTGTGACAATAAAATGTCACACACAGCAACATGTGTCCCTCTTCAAACATTTAAAAACAAAACAAAAGTTATAAGGAGGCTTATTATATAATGATAGTATTTCTGTAAAATACTGGACTACTTTTTTATACTTAGAGGCACAAACATTTTTATTGAACTGTACTTATATTTGCTTTTGTAATACATTTCTTATTAATGGCCGGTGTGTGTCATGTAACTTATCTTTTAGTGTAATCTTTTTTTTTTTTCTAAAAATGACCATTATTTTGAAAAAATCCCATTTAAGAAATGATCAGTGTCGGTATCATTAAAATTGTAACAAAAAGTATCGTATCAAATTTTAAACGTTTGGTATAGCCCATTCCTAGTGTTCAAAAGTTTTGGTTGACATGTATATAAAGGAAAGAACTGTCAGTCCACACCCAGCCATCTTCCTTAAAATGAAACCTGATCCAAGCAAAAGCATATTCGATCTTGCCAGGCCAATCACCAACCTTTTGGAAAATGACTCTTCTTCTAAAGGAATGAGGCACTGTAAATTTCCACTGTTGGGTCAGCGACTTAAAGCACATGACCTTAAGGTCACAATTTGGGGAGGCTTAATCCCTATGACTAAGCCCTGCCCTCATAGTATTTCTGGTCGACAATTCCAATTCAATAAATTTGCCCACAATAAAAGCTATTGTGAGGAAATGAGTTGTGGAGGAAAACCGATGGCTGTGAAAAACACACATTGCAGTCAATAATGAGAAGGCTACTCTTGTTTCTGGACTGTTGTCTGTTCTGCGTGACACGGTTTTATAATTAAAACAGGTGGAAAAAGAATAGTGTCAAAAGCAATAAAGCATTATAAAGCTGCAGAGAGCTGTTATGGGTTTTTGACATGCAACAATAACGCAAAAGACCTCCATGACATCTATTCAGACTATTTAATTAAGGAGCCATGTCACCACTGGTTGTCACAAAATCGTGCTTATTAAGTTTGTGGAATGCACTTCAGAGTTCAACTACAGCACACTTGACTTGGTTTAAATAGACAGTGCTTTTCCTTTTTGAAGCAATTCTTACGATTTAATCATGTGAACATTTTTCCACAGATGAGTTTGAAATAGATATTCATGTTGCCAAAATTAAAGGGGACATAACCATCTAATTTTCAGGTTGATACTCATACTAATTTATATACATATTCTTCATATTTTGGGTTTCTACTAGAACATGTTTACATGACATATCTGACTCGCACTATTTTGAGATGAGGCTTGTTCCTTTTTCATTCATGGAGGCAAATAAATGAATATCCGTGTCATAAAATGTCCCAATGGACTTGTTGCTGTGATCATTATGGAAGCCCATTTCTCCCAGTAGAAAGAAAATAAAATAAGATGAAAACTTAGCTGTGATGAAAAAAAAAGATCCTGTAAGTCATTATAATGACAAACTTTCTCGAAATAATGACTTACCATCTCAAAATGATTATTTAGTATCACAAAATAATGAGAAACATTCAAAATGATGACTTGATATCTCATAATAATGACTTAGTAACACAAAATAATGACTTAGTTTGTCAAAATAATGACTCATATCAAAATAATGACTTAGTAACTCAAAATAATGAGAAGCTTACTCAAAATAAGGACTTAATATGTCAAAATAATGATTTGGCATGTCAAAATATTGACTAAGTATCGCAACACAATGACTTAGTTTGTCAAAATAAAGACTTAGTTTGTCAAAATAATGACATAGTATCTCAAAATAATTACTTAGTATCGCAACAGAAATAAAAACATTCTAAAAATAATCACATATATCTCGAAAATAATGATTTAGCATCGCAACATATTGAGAAACTTTTTCAAAATAATGACTTGGTATCTCAAAATAACTACAAAATTACTTTGAGCTACTAAGCTTTTATTTTGAAATTTGAAGATTTTTTCCAGAATCTTGACGGTTCACAATCTGGCAGTAACATGACCGTGAAGACACACAGTTTAATATCTTTAATCAATGCTTGCTTGTTTCAGGTAAACTTGACATGGCAGCTAGCTTCCTCAACAAAGGCACAAAACCCTCTTTCACTACACAATTTATCAACATTTAACCAAAATTGCTCTCCAGAAGGCGCTGTGTCCTCTGTTGGTAATTGAGACAAATATATATGGAAACAATAGCTGCTGTAAAATGACAAAGACAATGATTTTTTTTTATTATAGTGACAATGATAGCTTTTTAGAATACTGAGGGAGGTATGGATCCCCTTGGTTGCCTGAAGAAAATGCTACTGCCTTTCAGAGGAGTGCACGAGGGGGTTAAGGCTTGTTGTCCAGGGGGCCTCTGCTTTTGGACCCTGCCCAGTACCAGCACTTTCCAGAGGGTGTGTAGGCTCAGTTTTAAGGGCAATACAAGAGTGGGAAAGGAACCATTTACAGCAGTAAAGGCATGGAAATATTTAAGTACAAGGCCAACTCTGCTCCATAAGGTGTCATAATTCAGAAAATATGAGGATCCATTTGACATTTATTTTTTTTTACAAAATGGCAATTTATATCACTCACACAACCATCTCAAAAATTTAAACGGGGTGTGGACTAACAGGCAACAAAACCAACATTAACTACTCAACTAAACTTACTCAAGTAAAAAATAATAAACCTGTTTGGAGCCCCCTTTGGTTACAAGTTGGCTCCTAGTTGCAAAAAAAGAGGTAGCTCACGCAAACAAACCCTTGAAGGGTTTTACTTGGCCAAACTATGGTTTGACATAAACATAAATAAAATATGGACATCAGTAATATCAGGAGTGTATGTTTGAGTGTATCATGAGGAGTGTGTGTAAAAGTAAGAATCAAAAACAGGTGGAGAGCTAAAGTGTCCACAGGGTGTGGCATGGTGAGAGAGCAGACATCTTTAATACAGGTGAGCCACGTCTCCTCTGACGACCCTGGCCTTCACTCCACCTATAATCACTCTGGAACATAACCTGACATAAATAAACAGAAACACATACACATCAAACTTAGGACAACCCCAGGTATTTCACATGTTAGTATGCTAATAGTTCTGCACAAATGGTTACATTTATTTAATGCTTTTGGCTGCACTGTAGTGTTTTGTTCCAAAAAAAACAACATATATCTCACATACTGTAAAGACGTGAATATATAAGGCCATTTACCTTTACCCTTTTGTAAAAAAAAATATTATTGTTACTTAAAATAATATGAAATAAAAGCACAAGTGCCTGTTTTGGTTGTGTCCATGATTAATTGTGATTAATCGCACATTTGTTATCTGTTCAAAATGTACCTTAAAGGGAGATTTGTCAAGTATTTAATACTCTTACAAACATGGGAGTTGGCAAATGTGCTTGCTTTATAAAAATGTATGTATATATTTCTTATTGGAAAGGGTTTTATCAGACTTCTATGATTCACTTAGTTCTGTATTTAGTGAGAATCGCCTGTGTATTTCATCATTATTATTATTCTTAAGAGAATTGGAGCTCCACTGCCCTTCGTATTTTTTCTTTATTGGGGAAATCCATCCTGATCACATTTTGGGATCTCGTAGGCAAACCCATGATTTAGAACAAAAAGGTTTCCTCTGGACAACATGACAAATTAATGACGCGTCTGCAGTTACTTTCATCTCCATTGGCAGTGCTGTGAATATTTCATCCACTTGGGCAAGCCCTTGGACTACACTGGCAAGGCTAACTTATAGGACACTCTGCCTCTTTTTTTTCAGTCAGTTCTGGTTGGCATCCACTACAGACAGCTTGGCCAGGGGCTTGAAAAGCCCGTCCAAAAGGCCCCTGCCATGTTTACTGTACTGCACAAGCCTCGGCAC
>CAKAKQ010034895.1:0-19760 GCA_916700675.1 Helicolenus avius
CCGGCCTGTTCTAAAAATAGCGGCACTTACCAGTGAGCTGCATCTCTTTGTTTTGTTGCTATTCTTGTTTAAATCACACTTACATGTAAACTGGAAATGACAATATATTAAAAAACAACTTGTTTAAAAAATGTTTAATATAAATGAACTCTGACCTAGTATAGTTCAAAGGTCAGTATTGTGCGCATGACCAAAACGTAGCGTTTGTGGAGATCATGCAAACAAGGTGGAAACAAGCTAGCGGGCGCGGTGAAAAAGAGGAGATGACTGACGCCCAAAAAGATGGCAGAAAAAAGAAAGAAAACATTATATCCTCATATCATATATCATTTTCACCATGAATGGGAGGTAGAGGTTTTTTTTGCCACTGTGAAAGGATTTCTCATTTGCGGGGCGACTGTGGCGACGGCAAAGCGGCACAATGTGGAGAGACAATAGAAATAAATAGAATAGAGAGACAGAGAGAAAATATAGAAATAAATAGAATAGAGAGACAGAGAGAAAATATAGAAATAAATAGAATAGAGAGACAGAGAAAATATAGAAATAAATAGAATAGAGAGACAGAGGGAAAATATAGAAGTAAAGCGTTGCATATTGATATTTATCTGTTTCCTATCTTGTTAAATCATTGTTGATATTTATTGTGAGAAATCATTAACATGATCAGTGTCTTCACATAGCTGAATATCATTAATTATTAATAATAACATATAGTTAAAGGTAAATTGATCAAATTGTCTATTTCAGAAGTGTGTATCAAACCGGTAGCCCTTTGCCGCAATCAGTAGCCAGGAAGTAGCTCTCGGTTTCAAAAAGGTTGGTGACCCCTGGCGTAGATTATCCTGGTGTTTTGTTGTTGATGTTGGGTGTTGTGAGTGAAGGCCGACATTACTGTATGTCCATGTGTTCTTCATATTACTTTATCTCTTAAAGTCTTGTGTAACTTTTGAAAGAAGATGTAGCACGTTCATTCTCTTACAATTGAAACGTTGAGTTCATAACCATTAAACTCCACCCTTACTCAATTCAACACAGTCAGGGGTTTTACTGCCTCACTTGGTCTGGTATGACCAGTAGGTGGCTGATGATAGTAGAGTTTAGATAGCTATTGCTGCATAACAGACATCCCTGAGTCGGTCTGCTGACTTTGTAACCCTGCTCTACTTGAGGTACGGTTACTGCTCTTGATGTTATCAGTGACAGCTGAAATGAATGTACCTTTTAAGTCCGTCTTCACCGCCTTCATCCTCTGACTGACTCAGCTCCTCGCTCATCCCAACATCCTCCAGCTCTGTCTCGTCACCATCACTTTCACTATCGGCTTGACAGAAATCAAAATCAGACATTAGAGCAAAGTAGGTACTTCCTGTTCCTGACAACTCAGCTTCTAATGTTAGACGTATCCTTACAACTCAGGTGTTTGCTGCGGTCTCTTTGCTTGATCTCCTGCTTTCCTGCTTCACTCTCTGCCACGGCCTCGTCACTTGGCGCTCCCTCTAAGGTTAGTTTGTGGCGGAGAAGATGGTGCCTGAAGTTGGGCCCATCAGATGTGGTGTCAGATGAGTCTGAAGCCAAGTCTTCCCCTGCAGCAGAGATATTTACTTTATCATTTCCCCCCTTTTAAAACCCACAAAAGGCACCTTTACAATTGCCACAACTTTGGTTGTAAAGTATAAAATATCCAATTCTACTATTGGTCAATAGGAATGAAACTGGAAAAGAATACTTGTGCTTATAAAAAAGATGCACAAGTGGAAAGCTAAGAATGTGCTACTTTAAAAAAAAAAAAAAAAACTTACCATTTTCCTCCGTTTCATTATCCTCATTTCCTTGTTTGCCCTCCTCATCCTCCGACTCAGATTCATCCTCCGTCTCCTCATCCGAAGAGATATCATCGCCCGAGGAGTAGTTGGCTTTGATTTGGGCCAATAGCATTTTCTTAGCGATTCTTTCAAAAGTAGAAAAGAAGGAAAAGGTACCTGAAGTTCATTTCATGATCAGTAACATCGTCTTCAGCTGGGTATTGTTATACTTTAAGGCAAAATCACAATCAGTTGGACTTAAATATTTAACAAAAATCATTCTTTAAGTGCTGGTTATCTGCCAATAGTCCTTGAGCTGAGAAATTAATTATAAATAAGGACAGACATCTTTAGTGAGTCAATCCAAATTCAGTTGTTCAATCGACATTATGTGTCAGTAATAGTCTTGAACTGATGTGCTCATATAAAGTCAAGTCATATACAAATTACACTGCCACATCACTGCAAGACATGCATTAAAAATAATAGCAGAAAACATAAACATGATACAGAGACGTTTTTAAGAGTAAGAATTTATTACAACATGTTTTCTTCACAGAAAAAAAAACAGAGACATATTCTTAGTTTATTCTCCTTTGGGGAAAGGGGAGGGATACTTTGTTTTGTTTATGTTTTTTTGACTTGCTCAAGCCTGACAGCCACTAAAATAGAAAATAAAAAGGACATTGATCTGTAGTTCATCCAATCGTGACTCTTGCAGTCAAAGAGCTAGAGGCTTTTTGGACACAATCTGAGATCTGACTGGAAAGCATCATGCTCCTCTGGTACTACCAGCCAATTACTATTATTGTGTTAAAGACAAGAGAAAGACATGTGGGACACAAACACCAAATAACTAACAAAGTCTATACATAAATATTTACTCAGAATGAAACGTGATTTCAAATGTTATTAACCCCTTTTTACTCCAGTGGAGCACGAAGTTTCAAGAATGAGGAAATTATGCACATAATCGGATACAGTTCATGTTTTCAAAATGTAAAAAGTGTATGGTTTAAATACCATATTGTGTTTTGACCACTCATTAATACATGCAAGTAGTTACCCTCTTAAACCCCTTCTACATCTACCTGCGTTCAACGCGCATTTCCCAACACGGGGCTGACAGGTAGTTACATATGATAACCGAGAGTGAAAGAGTTTACATGTGTCTGTCGAGTTTGTCAACTCTCTGGTCAGTGGTCCGTCCCGCGTTAACCCTTTCTCACCGAGCAACCTGCATTACACGCACAGGTCCGGTCCTGATCTCAAAGTGTGGTTGTCAATGCAGGTCACTGGAGATAGGATGACTGCCATTTTCAGTCATTTTTGAATGTCCAATGAGATGTTCATTGTAAAAGATGCATCACAGTATAGCAATGTCAGACACCAGCAGCAGTAACATGCCAGAGCCTTGGAGCTCGTTTGACATGCTTCAACTGGGAAAAAGGACGAAACAGAAAAACACTGAAGAAAATTAACATACTGCCACACATGACTTTGGCATTATCGCCAATGGTAATCGCATGCTGTGTGGATTTCAATGGTATAACACAGTACTTTTAATGTTTTAGCCCACTAACTACAAACAATGTAAACTTTACATTTCTGCTGACCATTTTTCTAACGATAAAGTTGTGCTATCACTACAGCTGAAGACAGACTTTTAAAGGGAAAAGAAAAACGGGTTGGTGCGGATAGGAGGCTACAATATCCCAGATTTAAGTGACCGTTGCCTAACAGCACCGCATTCACTGCTGTGCTGTCAGAAAATCCGACCTGGAAAAAACATGAGAAACAAACATGGATGTCATTAAAGGCACAATGTGTATTTGGTCGCTTTTTTGCATAAATAGTTGTTGTTTCACAGCCCACTCTCAATTCTCAGATATACAACGTCCCCATCGACATTTGAAAGCCCTGACCCGGAAGGCTTTTTAACACAAATTGTTTTTATCTGCATTATTTCAGAAAAACGGGACAGCTGGTTCACCTGTCAAGCAGGGTTTAAGTCTCCGCCCAGTTAAATACGGTACAAATTCATTCTTTGGTTTTAAAAGCTACAGTATGCTTTAGAAAATGGTCAGCAGTAATGTATACTCTGTGTATAGAAAGTGGGGTAAAACATACAAAAACACTGGTGCAGTTACGATGAACACTGTTGACAGTGAGGCACTAATGGCGAAATGGAAATACAAGTAATTTTTGAATGCATGTGACAGTAGATTTTCTTCATTGATTTACGACTGCATCTTTAGTAACGTTATGAATGCGGAAGAGTTTTTCTAGGTCAGAGTATGTCACATGACCTCTGATTTCGACGCCAGAGTCTCTGCACAAACCCTGAGCTGTTCCTCGGGGCTTGGCCTTGAGCAGTAACAATGTTTCATCCACCTTCATTGTACTAGGGTGGTGTCAGAAATGTCAAATATCTGAAAAACTCAGCAGATAAAACCAAAAATGTGTGCAGAGATAGATACTACCGGTGATACAGTAGTGGAAAAATGTCTTTGTAGTTTGAGTGAACCAACCCTTTAAGAGAATCTCTGTAAAAGCAGCACTGTCAGAGACACAAAATGACTCTTTACAAGTAGAACACTTTTTTTAGTAGGGGACAAATGAAAAATCTCAGCCCTCTAATAAGTGCTGCCCCCTCTTAATCGATTAGTCGACTAATCGGTTGTTCTGGTCTCAGTCCACTAAGATTTCTATAATCGATTAGTCGTTTTTTGTGCTTTTTTCATGCTGAATGACTTATTTCCAAGAAATTTAAGGTCAATTCCCTTATAAATACAACATTTAAAATGGTGCTTTTGTGTGATTCTTTGTGGAGAAACTTTGTTTCACAGATCTGTTGATTAAATCAACTAACTGATTAGTCAACCAAATCGTATGCGTTAGTCGACTAAGAATGTCTTTAATCGAGGACAGCCCTATCTCTAATCACTACTATATATTTCATATATGCAAAAGTACATGTTCCCGAGCTCCAAAAGCACATTGGCCAGGTGTATCTGTATTTCAAATATTATAACACTAAAAGATACAGACATGACCTAAGGTCAGTGCTGCATATAGTGTGTAAAGAGAAGAGTAGCAGCAAAATACCAATAAATACCATTGATCGACAGGACAGCTGAACAGCAGCTCCACCCATCACAGCCCAAATATTTAGACTGGGACTAATATCATCTAGTCATTGAGATAATTTGGGTAAACATCAGCTGGTTCTCAAGTTTATAACGTTGTACTTGAGACCTTTGACATGAAACCAGTAATACACTAATGTGTCAGATATATGCTCTGAAATAATTCAACGGTACAAATGAGCACCTTAAGGCACCAGTGAGTGTCAATCTGTTGTAAAGCCTGCTCTGAACTACATTAGGTGTGATTGTGGGAGTGTCAGCAGCCCAGAAGGACTGTTATTTGTAGTTTCTGGTGAGCTGCAGTGATAAACGTTTGTGAAAAGGCGTTTTTCTCGACTCCAGAGTTAGTAGCTTGAGTGTGAACTAGAAGAGAGACTACATACCAGGCGTATTATGTCACAATAAAATGTATAGTTCATTAAGGTAACCAAGTGTAAATACCAGAGCCTTAATGTTGATGCCTTAAATATACCACTGCAAAGCACCATTTAAAAATAAAATAAGGAATGTCAATTGAAATGCACCTCAAATCGCATCTACTGCGATCGTCCGTTAGTGTTGGCGTCTACCATGATTTGCATATTATAAAACTTGAAATCATTGGAAAGAAAATGTAACAATTGTTTATGGTGTTTGCGTGAGGCTTTGGGTGTTTATTACCAGAAACATTTTTTAGACTTACAAATTTTCTGTCAGTTGGACAGTGAGAGTCGCCCTATAACAAAATCCTGAGATTTACAGATGTTCATGATACCATCATTATAGTCTTTTTAAAAACAAAGTAATAAATCAGACTCTAAAATAATGTATCAACACTGGCATCAAATACAAGCCCATTCATGAAAACGCAGCCATAAGTAAAGCTCAAGTCATGTGTGATAGAAGAATTTCTAAATATATTCTGTGGCCAGAATTAACAAGGGAACAGGAAGGAAATTTAACTTTTGTGCCTAAAAGAACTCTAAAGGTGAATAACATAAAGCTAAATTGCATTTACAGAGCCAGCCATTGTATAATATCTTAAATACTTTTGCCATCTTCAAATAAATAGGGCAAAATGAAATTGTCACATGATAACTTACCATGTAGGGTTAATATTAAAACATAATATCAAAAAGAGTTTTCACAGTGAAGCATAAAAGTGTTATACATTCTTACAACTTTTGGTTGATTGAAAAAAAAAATAAACTTCATAATTTTATTTTTTAAATGTAAATGTGTGCAGATAATCTGTCAGGCATGTTTCTAACCTGTAAATAGCAATTAAGGTAACACTGCTGCTCAACAGTTCTTTGTGCATTCTGTTATAACTCAAATGAGCAGACGGACGTTCAAAACTTTCTAAAAACTATGCTCAAATACTGTCATTGAAAACAGGTTGAGCTGTAAGGCAACAAGTTTCATTCATTGTTCAACTGTACGCTCAGACCTCTGTGGGTCAACTGCAAGGTTTCCCCTTTTTAATCAGCATATTATGCTGGGAAAATATTACAAGTACGGTTTAAGATCCAATATTAATTATAAAATCTTTAAGTAAAATGTATCTCTAGCATTTACATGTATACTGGGTTGCACACTAAATAAAACATAGACAAGCATTCTATGTGTTCTGCATTAACAAAATGTAAAGCAATACAATTTAGGTAAAATAAAAACACAGACAAGCACAGTATGTTGCTTATCATTCACAAGCCTGTTGTAGGCAGGTTCAGTCTCAGTGTATCATAATGTGGGCCATGTGCAGTGTACTTCTAGGATGTGTATTTGATTGCTGGGGCTCGGCTGCAGCTACGTTTTGGTCTCGTTTGAATAGACTGCAACTGAGTCTTAATAACATAGGTGTTGCTAGCTTTTGCACGGAGTTTGGGATTCGCAGTTGCCTTCCTTCCATACCTAGGGTGTTTCACAAACTCTACATCCGGTCTTTTTGAACCATACCTATTTTCGGGATCATCATCATCATCATCTTCTGCTGCCCAGGAGGGCCCAGATTGCTCCTCATCTCCTACAAAAACAAAACATTTAGAGACATAAATTGCTGTGTTGTTTCAGGAGAGAAATCACATCCATTATCAATGAACAGGTGAACTGTAAGCTGCATTACACCAACACCAAAAATATTGTCCAGAAACCCTCACAGGTACTGCATTTAGCATAAAAAATATGCTCAGATCATAACATGGTAAACTCAAGCCCAAGAGGCAACAACAGCTGTCAGTGTGCTGACTTGACTATGACTTTTCCATTTGATTCCATTTTCCAACGTGACTACCTCTGTCCTTGGGGATCCCCACACACAAAAGGATATCTGATCGTAAATGTTGAACATGTTTAATATTTACGATTTGAGATCGGTGCTGCCAGGATGGTCTCCCAGGGATGTAAAAAACACACTTAACCTACTTCACACCCATCAAAAAAATCAGAGCTTTGCTCGGGAATCGGGCCCAAAATCACCTTGATTCTCATATAGTGTGTTCCCGGCTTTAGTCATTATATCCACATTACTGATGATTATTTATCAAAAATCTCATCGGTAAATATATTGTAAAAGCACCAATAGTCAACCCTACAACATTATGGCAATATCGATATCAAGGTATTAGGTCAAAAATATTGTGATATTGGATTTTCTCCATATCTCCCAGCCCTAAATGCAGCTAGCACTCATTAGCACAGGCTAATGATTAATAATGATAGTCACAGTGATCATCACAGTCCAGTAAAACCAATGGGGAGCAGTAGCTAGTATTAGCCATTTAGCTTTCCACTAGTAATTAGACAACCTAGCAATCTACTTCTAATAACCATTGACACATCTCACTAACCCTGACAGATGTACTGCTCTGAAAACCTTTGGCTCAATCTTATAAATACTGTCTGTGAATTTCATCTTGTGGTAATATGTGAATAATGTCTGTTGTGTTAGTCGTGTCTCATGTGATATTGATTTACATTTTTTAATGTTACTGACACTTGTACTGAGCTTACCCAACCTGTTGTACCGAAAGCAAATTCCAACAATTTTGGTCGTGTGGACGAAGATATACTGTAGATTTAGATGTATAATAATAATAAAGACTCACCTGATGATTGGTGGAATGTTGCTGGCCCCAGTAAGGCCACATCTTCAGTGATTGGCTTCATCTTCTGATCACTTCCTTCACTCCCAGAGTCGTTGTCGTCTTCATCATCATCAGCTTCGTCTTCGCTTGATGAGGGTGACAATTCTCTTGCTTTCCGACGGGATTTAGCCTTAGACTTTACAGCCTGTATCCTGCCCTGCTTTCTAGCCACACCTTCATTCTCTCTTTTGACGAGTGGAGACTTCCCTATTGGCCGCAGCGTATTCAAGTGTTGTGTTTTCTTCTGCGAGTCCTGATCATCACTAGAGGAATCTGTCCCACTTTCCCTTCGAGATTTTACTCTTCTGTCACTTGAGTCAGACTCCGGGGAGCGGTCCAGCATCTTGCGTTTGCGGCGCATCTTCTCCGGTGACATCGGGGTGTTCTTAGTGAGCCAAAACAGACATTTCTTGGCCACCTTAGGCGACGCTTTTCCACCATTCTCATCACTCTGGGGTTCATCAGAGCTTTGTGTCACAGCTGCTCGCTCAAGCAGAGCTGCAGGAACTTCATCTGAATCAGAGTCGTCTCTTGCTCTGCTCGGACTTTGTTCTTCAGTGTTTTTGGCTGGTGCTGTGCTGGAGGTTTCCTCAGGGTCAGAGTCGCTGTCACTGTCTGCTGCTGAATGAGATGTTTTGGCCTTGACATCACTTGGTCGACGCAATGGTGTTGTTTTCACGCGAGGAGAGCGTCTATTGCCTTGTTCCTCTTCTGGGTGGAGAGATGCACTAGAGTTGTCATTGCTCATCTTGCTTTCAGCTGTAGCACTTACGCCAGTCTCTTCAGCTTCAGATACATCCTTTCCCTCTGATTTCTCATCGTCTATGTTGATGTTCTCCTCCTCCTCCTTTGGGGAATCAGAGGATGGCCCCTGCTCCATTGGTACAGGTGTAAGTTGTACTACTAGTTTTTTAGTCATGTTCACCCCACTTTCCAAAGGCTTCAGGGCAATCTTTTGTGCCCTCTGTCTGCCTTCATGTGAATCTGAATCCATGTTTTCCCCAGGGCATGCATGTGCAGTTCTCCCATCCGTGTAGCCCTTGGAGTCAGAATCATAATCTTCCAAATGTTCAGCTGCCAATTTCTGCAAGTCACTCAAGCACCTTTCATTAGCGATAGCTGTCTCTGTGTCTGCATCCATTGCAGGTTGTGCATTAAAGTCATCACTAAAGAACCTTTCCCAACAGCTCATGACATCCAAGTCAGTGAATTCCTCCTTCAGGCTATCCTCGAGTGCTGCAAGTGATTTTCGCAAACCTTTAACTACTGACAAAAAAGAGTTCAGATACAGTTTGCGAACAGCAGGTGCTTGTTTGTTCGCTGTCACAGTGTGGATGAAATTGACAAATGTCCGGTTTAAGATGTTTGTTGAGTCCACCAAATGTTTTACCTTTTTGGTAACATCCTTGGAAATCTGCAGTGTGTTATAGTTGAACACCACACTGCCATCCATACCATTGTGATCCCATTTATCCACAGGAATGTTTTGTGCCGAGTGTGGCAACATGTGGTAAAGAGATTTCTCCGGCCCTACTCGGTTCCTCCTGCGCTGCTGATACCACAGATTCTCCATGTTCTCCAGGACACTGTCACAGGCCATCACCAGGTCAAAAAGGGGCTCCGGGCTACACACATAGCAGTACCATTTGCTTTCCAAGATGCCGGACAGCTCCTTCCTTCCTAAATTTCTTAGAATACACTTCTTACAGAAGGCATTACTACAGAAGTCACAACAGATCAAGTTGCCTCCTTCAGCACACCATCTGCACGAGGGGGAAAAAAAGATAATAAATACACTTGAAAAAAGCTTAGTACAAAGTACAAAATATTTATACTTCAGTTAAAATATGAAATACAACAAATCGAACCTGCATTGCTCATCCATTCCATCTCCATCCTTACTGATGTCATCACTTGAATAGTACTTGTAGCAAGACTGACAAAAACAAAACATTTAATGGAATAATGGTTATAGACAGTTTGGACAAAAAGTATATTAGAAACATACAACGCTACAAATGTACTCCAAATTCCATAAGAAATATCATAAATATGTTAATTGCTATGTATATTCTTGTTAGCAATAATTAAATATTTCTGCTTTTGATGTTTTTTGCATCATATAATTTCTTAAAACGTTTGATTTTCAAAAATAACTAACTCATCAAATCAGTCAAACAGTTGTGTTGTTGACATACAAACTTAGCTCAGTTTACGTTTGTACAGTATTACCCATTTGATTATGAAAGACAATGACTTTAGTTTGCGTAATATCAATATTATGCCCTTACGTTCAATGACACACTCAAAATTGATGAATAGAATTGCTTATAATTGCACATTCAAATTCTGGGGGGGCTGAGGGATTACGATAATTTCAAAAGATGTATGAAATTCATCTCATTGTACATTGTATACTCTATTACTGTGGAGGTTACATTTGAATACAGAAAACTGGGACAGACTTGTTAAGTTTCATTCATCACTCATGAGTTTTTTTTAATTTATGTTGACTGTTTTATACAGTTGTATGTCTCACATTTGCGTTAACAGAATCAAGCCAGTCTGCACGTTAACCCATGGTTTATACCAGTACATAAGTTCATAATTATAGGTACAATTCAAGCGCTATCCTCTTCTTTTGTGCCGTAAATTGAGCCTTCGTTTTTCCAGGAGATTACCACTGTTCTGATTGCATAAAAAAGTTAACTTTTTCTTACTCCGATTTAATGCATATGGTGGTGTGTTGTTTTACTATTAGTTTTCCTAAAATTAGATTTTAAAATATCACGATATATATAGCCTTGCTCACAATATCACAACATATTGAATCGTAAACCATGTATCATGATACATATCGTATTGTCAGATTCTTGCCAATACACAGCCCTAGGTGGCAGACAGAATTGCGTAGTTAAAACGGGGCATATAGGGAATCAATCGTAACGAGGATGGTGTCATCATTATAGCCATTGCATTGTGCAATCAACATTTACTTCATAATAACTTATGCCACTTTAATGGTCACAAAAAATTGAGGACTTTTATCTGATATATAAATAAGCAGACTCACCTTGCAAATAAGTACTTTCAGAACTGGATGTCGAAAGAAGGAATCTCTCTGGAAGTGGTTAACTTGTCGGCCACATGCGGTGCAACTGACAATTTCCATGTGTTCACCTGGAAATAGTCAAAGGACACCACTGTCATTAGCAACAAAATGGTTATAATAACGGCTTGATGGGTTGTTTAAAAGGCGTGAGAATGCCCTGTTCAGTCTCTACTTGAATCCACCACATTATTCGGGTAAGATGTTCATAAGCAAGACCACTGGTTAGGATACAAAAACTTGCCGTAAGCAGCGAGTGAAGCACTTGGAGCATTTTTTTATCCAGTGATATCTCTCATAACAAGATGATCACGCCACATTTAGACAGCAAGTGAAGTGAATTTTCAGCTTTTTTTTTTACCATTGAAGTGTTTTTTCAGTCTGTGTGTCTTTTGTCCATAAGCAAACAAAGGATGAGAACCCCAACAGGTTCCTTCTTTTTGTTTCATTTGAAGAAATGGCTGCCCAAGTAATAATGTAGTGATGTGCAATGTTATGACAATATCAACCAGTAGTGACCGACCTCCACGTCTTCTTGAAAAGTCTTTCCGCAGTACGCCGGATTTTCGGCTGCGAAACTCAGGACCCCTGAAGTCATCTCTTCCATTATCAACAGGTTCAGGCCTCACCAGTACAGTGCCTGTAAAAAAAAAAAAAAAAAATCATACCACAAATAAATAAAAGATACTCCATCATTATTAAATATGTAATTATAACCCAATGCTTGAAACAGACCTAAAGACTTCTTACACCCTACAGATAGTAAAAGACAAAAATACCAAATTTATAATGACTGATTTGTGTCAACCTAAATATATTTTATCTCTTGCATTCATTTAGACTAAAAACACATACAGGTACTTAAGAGCTAAGCAAAGACAACAGACAAAACCCTTAGAAATCAGTAGATGAAGTGTTATAGCCCAAGGCATCCCCCAAAATCTCCAAGACCAATTCTTATCTAAGACTGCACCGAATCATAATGGACACCAAACCAAATATTTACATTAATTGCACAGAATAGCTATAAAGCAGAAAAAATAAGGGAACTATAATGGGGAAAAGGTTAAGACCTACCTTTTGGCAATCTATTGACATCAGGGTAACCATTTGCGTTGACTGGTAAATCCACGTCCTCACTTGCATTTGAGTCCCCAGATTCATCCAGTCCAGAGTGCTTTATGACGACAGACGGTTTTCTGTAATGTCAGAGAAACAGAAAAAAATGTAAGTCCCAGAGCTAAGCAACATCCTCCCCAGGTTGGCAGCGGACTTGGGACAGTGAAAAAGGAGGCAGGGGGTTACCAATGTTTTTTTTTTTTTAAAGTATCAACCAAGTATACGCTATTGGCACTGCAAAAACATCATCCTTCAATCTGATCAATCAGACTATTATTTCACACTTTCACTTGGTTTGAGCACAAAGGGTGTGCCTCATAATTGCAATACATTCACAATTACTATAGTTCAACACTAAAATACAGTACTTTCAGCAATGAGCTGCATTAACTATTTGGGCATTAAATCTGGATGGTTTCATACCATACCATATTTATGCTTGCAGGGTATATATGAAATGCCAACTCACCTCCTTGAGTATTTGGTATCCACTCCTGCCTAAAAAGCAAGACATTTTATTAGATTAGTTGTAGCTGGTAGTAATCAACATCAATTGTGGTGTTCAACCCATCTTAATGTCCCAAAGGGGTATGCTCACTCAGCAGCTAACAGCAGCATTCTAGAAGACTATAAGTCTTGTGAATAAACCATTAGGATTCAACAATATAATTTTCCTAGAATACTTAATGAATAGGAAGTATGGATAACTATACACTTCAGGGAGATAGAATACTGTTCAGAGAGCAGAAACTACTCATTGAGTAGCTGGGAGAAACCATGGGAGATTAACAAGACTGTCGGACTACAAGATTGCTTAATAAAACATGACAGGGAGATCTTTAATCAAACAGTTGGACTTTGAAGCAATGGGCTTCAGCTTTAAAAGACAACATTTGATTACATTCCTGTCAACTAAAGCATAAAGATAAGGCTAAAGTGTCAATATAATCAGAGATAATGGCAGTGTAGTTATGTGTCTAGAGACACAAAAATAGTGTTTGCACAACATCACTGCCATCTGGGCATAGGAGAGTAAAGTTGACTTTATACTTTTTTTATAGCATATGCAAGGGATTCAAACTGCATTGTAATGTTAAATGCATTATATTTATAACAGGATTTAAAAATTATTCAACCAAAAAAATGTAAAACGTAGGCCTTTGCAACTACTGCATTGACAAAACCACTTTGGCCCCTTAATGGAAAGTGGTTGAAGAAAATGTAAAATGGTCCAAACCAATTGCATCTGGGAAAAAGCTTCACCAAGCTGTGGGATTTATTTTTGGAAAATAAGCAAACTACAAAGAAAAGGACAAGATTAATATGCTTTTTTAATTACCTTAACGTTCTGTGAGTCATGAGCAGAGACTAAAATTAACTTTTTGGCTGGCTAGCCAAAATGGACGGTAGATGAAAAAAATTACGGGCCAGACAGATTTTTTTACTAGCCAAAAATAATTAATTGCTTTTTATTGCACTTTGCTATTATTACTAGGGCTGCCCCCTCTTAGTCGATTAGTTGACTAATCATCGTTTTCGTCTCAGTCAACTAAGATTGCTTTAGTCGATTAGTAATTTTTTATGCTTTTTTCATGCTGAATGACTATTTTATGAAACATAGAGTACATCTCTGGTATACACAGGATTTAAAATGGTGCTTTGGTGTGATTCGACAAAAATCGCATGAGTTTCTTTGGTCGAGGACAGCTCTAATTATTACTATTTAGCATGTCATCTTGGTCTCATATACGATTCTCAATCAATATTATAGTAGTGTGCAGTAATAATAATAATGCCAACTGTATCCAGAAATATTAATTCAACTGTTTCAACATTGAACTGTAACAGCTTTGAATTGATCAATTCAGTGGTAATTGCCTTTAAGTGCAAGAAGACACACTACAAAACATAACCCCCTCCTTTAACTCAGGTGCTCCAAGAACATGGCTGGAATGAAGGTTTGTCATAGTGCGGACGGTTTTCTTATTTTTTTTCAATATGCATATTCTTTTCTTGCCAATAATAGCATTTTTGAACCAAATTGGCAACACTGCAGTAACTAGAAGGCTACTAAACAAACCAGAGGCGCAGCCGCCAGCTTCTAGCTGGACCAGCTGCAACGATGGCTAAAGATAAACAAGTTGCTGCAAATAGTATTGCGATGTAAGATTACCGGAATGTCTGTAGTAATATCCTACATATTTGTGAATGCAGGTACATTTTATCAAACTAAAAATATATGGTTATTTTCTACCGGTGGTGTCCGAGGAACTCCGTGCCACCGACACTCTGCCAAGCGACAGCAGATTTCAGTTCATTTTTTTCTACCGGCCAGAGTGCTAGGTTGTCTCCATAATTTACTTGCCTTTAGTGACTGTTGAGTGTTTATTTTGAAACCTGGTCATGAGCATTACATTTTCACATGGTCCTGCTTTAATGGTTATTTGAAACTGCTCTTAGTAAATACCAAACGTGACCATAACAAAAAGAAGCAAAGCTAAAAAAAAAAAAAAAAACAACAACAAAGTAATATTATATTAGTGTGGCAAAGTAGATTTCTGAATGTGACCAAATTTTGTGCTGGATCCAGTTAAAATGTTACTGGCACCTTTGGTGTTGCCACCAACGTACAAAGCTTGATGAGATATAAGACAAAACACCAAGAATGTTCAGTTACCACTGTCGCAGCATGACTTGTTGAGTTTCCCACAGAACAGCTCCTGTTTGTCAAACCTGTAAACAGAAGATATGTTAAAATGTGTATACATTGGTCAATGGTCAATAGTTATAGCATGTGTATATAATGAGAATTTTTCCATCACTCATAATCAGATTAATAAAAAGCTGTACCATCAGCATCCTCTGAGGTTGGTGTGCCATTGCTGTCCTCAGTAGAAGTAGCTAAGTACTCATGCAGTTTGTTGACCAACACATTCAGCTTGCTTGTAGTGGTGCTAGAGTTAAGAAAAAAAGGACATGGCTATGGTAAACTTGACAGAAGTGGCTAGCTGGTTAATCAAATTGTTGGTTGCCTGATTAACAAACATTGTTAGCTTTTGTAATATGAATTTGGTGGAATCAACTGTTTATCGTCCCAGATACTAATTAAACATCAATTCAAATCCTATTCAACAACTACATCTCAAATTGTACTGTCCAATACATACAGTAGTAGTGGGATATGGAGAGAAAATATAATTTTTCATGAAGTATTATGTTTCAGCTTCCCAGGAAGAGTGATGACTGAAACCTGACACAAGTGTCCCATTTCAAAGGCTTCTCCAAATGCAGCCAATCAATGCAGCTTTTGACCTACTTTGCAGGACACAACCTAAACTCTAAAGCTCTCATTATATCCCACAGTTTATTGTGCATTTGCGGTAATGTAAACCATTATGTGTTGCAGTGAAACATCCAAACTCATATTGTGAACTTGGGTATTGTGAGTTGTGGTACTTTGTTGACTTTGTGTGCAACTTACTAGATATTAACATATGAAATAAATGACTAAGAAATTCAGAAAAAACACAAGAATGCTCCAGAGTTTTCAATCTCTAAATGAGGGAAAAGGCACTATCTCAATATTGTCTTCAAATGGCCCCCTAAAGACACACCTACATGACGCAGTTCACATTCAACACCACAACAAGCCTAAAGGAAGACCAAAGAGTTGGACATTATGACCTTCACGAAGACTGTTTTAGACTGCTAGCTCTGTTTGAGCTAGCTAACGTTAGATGTACCTAACAGGCTGGAGACTGAGCGCATATTATGTTATCATGAGCTAGGTTAGCTTACATTCAGCTCACCCTCAGTAACTTAGCATTAGCATTAGCGTTAGTTCTCTTTAATGTAGCTATAAGCATTAACGTTATCTCTGATACGTCAAGAAAGCACGTTTATAGAATTCACATGACTTTATATGACGTGTTAGACACGTTAACAATGCTTAATGTAAGTTAGAAGCTAGGTTAACTAAACTAGAACTATCGTTATTATGGTAGCACTCTCGCTAGCTGTTAGCTTCTACTGCTAGCTAGTTGCTAAGCTAACTCGATGTTCAACTCCCTGGTAACGTTAACTTAGAGAACCGCGTTTCATTTTACCTCAGCGTCGCTGTAGACATATCGCGACGCAGGTGAAACAACCGAAGTCGTTCAAGTCCTTACACTGTCATGATACCAATGTATTCTAGTAAAAAACTTGGCGCTCAATTTGCTCTCAGGATCCCATCACTAGCAAAAGCAAAACTATAAAGAGGTAGAGTACTGACAAACAGTGTATGGTCCCGTTTACTTCCTGTAGTGTCGCGTTTTATCGCCACCTGTTGCCCGGGAGTGGGAATAACAGTTTACATTAATCTGGTTCTTTTCTGTTTCTCTCATGAAAACAGCTGGTCTTATATGATCCATTGCATTCGTGCTTACAGTTTTGACTAGACCTGCTGTTAGTGTGCTCGCTCTAAAATGTATCCTAAAAACTAAGAATGTTTCTCTCCCTCTCAAAAAATTAAGCAACGCCTTTATGTGAGTTAAAGGACCAGTGTGTAGGATTGAATGGCATCTGAGGTTGCAGATTGCAACCAATTGAGTAAGCCTACCCATTTACACTGTAGAAGAACCTACAGTGGCCTTCAAGTTAATTTAGATGGTAGGCTTAACAAAGAGTATAGAAGCAAAGAGACAGAACTCCAGTGTTTGTTTGTTTTTACAACAACTGCCGCCATTTTGGACTGAAAGCGCTTATTATATTTATGATATTTTATTGTTCAACACAGGCTATTTTGGTGGAATATGACAAAAGAATAGAAATAATTGAGGTATACTTTTGTACGGCACTTTTTAGGCAGACGTTTTACTGGCGTCCGGTATTCGCTTTCAGTCCAAAATGGCAGAAGCGTAGCTCTGCTGCTGGGCGCAGATGTGATGCAATGGTAGGATAAATTACCTGTCCAGCAGAAAACAGGCAACTTCGACATCACTCTGAAAACATTTGTGCCTCATTAGCAGATTTCCATTTGGGAAAGACCACACCAATGTTTATTCTTGTTTTCTGCTGTCCCGACTTTGTTTTGCTTCTTCATGTTTTCACTTCTTTGACAACGAGAATTCACGCTTTCTTGCTTTTACACTTGCTTTTATTCTTGCTAAATAATAAGTATGTAAGAGCAATTTATTTGTTGTTAGTATTTAGCTGTTACTGTTGTACTTACTAATAATAAGTAGTATTGTTTGATTTATTATTCCATATGTTTACTTTATTCAGACTCAATTTTTGCTAGTGTTTTCTTTTGCTAGTTATTTATGTAGTTTAATTATTTTCTTGTTCAGTATATTTAGTTTTTCCGTAAGCTAATTAATATTTTGTTTTCTTTTGTTCATGAATTGGGTAAAACTGTGGGCACCAGTGGTTGTATAGGTAGGTAGGCAGGTATAGGACCAGGACCATGCACCTGGGTGGGCTTATGTTTTTTTACCAGAGCAAGAGAGGCAGCGACATCCATGTTTTCTTTGTGCTTCATTTGATTGCTTTTGGGTTAAATAAATATCAGAAACACACACATTATGCATGGACAATCGACTCTTTTGAATGCTTAATCCACATACCCATGGTGCATCAGTGGTCCTTTGATTTAAGTTTGATTTTGATTTTTGTGACAAATGGCCACTTCAAAGTATGATCCTCCATTTTTCAAAATTTGGGTTCTGCCACTTCAACGTAAAAGCGCAAAAAACCCTCTCTTAAGCCAGTGTTTGGTTTGTCCATTCATGGCTACTGTATAAACATGACGGTGCAACATGGCAGGCTCTGGGGAAGAGGACCCGCTCCCTATGTAGGTACGAATGGCTCATTCTAAGCTAAGAAAACAAGATTCTTAGTTTCAGTAAAAATAATAATAAATATTATATTTAATTTCTGCCAATAGATCCCTCTAAATCCTACACATTGGTCCTTTAATGGGCTTTTATTTCATGTAATTTTTTTCTCAGATTTCACTTACTGTTCTTATCAAAAACTGCTGCTGTTCCTTGTATTACAATTTGCTTTATCAAAGCAGCCAGTCTCCTTTTCCCCTTCAACACAGCACAAACAGAAGCCAACATGCACTTAATGCCTTCTTGATCTGCTACTGTGTAAATGCCTTTGATTTTTGTTTAATGCAAGAGTGATTTACATGTCCAGCATACGAATAAGAAAAAAAATATGCCTTAGTTACTCTAGTATCATCAACACTGTCAACATCCCCACTGCCATTTTGTGCTTTCTGATCTCCACTTTCTTTCCTGGAACTGTCACTGTAAATCATGTAAGTCATTACCTACTGAACCAGACAGATCCTCATTATAGTTATTATTATTTTTTTAAACGTTTCTACTATTTTGCTGATGCTTTGACATTTCAAACATGTATAACCTCAGGTAAACTCTTTGCATTGCACTATTTCTTCCATTTCTTAACAGGCATCTATCAACAGCAAACACTGACCCTCTTGTAGGTTACACTGCAAAGAAACATCATTGACGGATGTCTGGATGTTAATAATTTATTAGCACACTATTCCCCAGCCACTACACTCCTAATTTCAACTGCAAACTGATTTCAGTTTCTTCATATTCTGACTTTGCTGGTTCCATGGCCAGCCTTTGGACAACATATTTACTTTTATGTGATGCCATCTAGATTACTTTAAGGTAAGCGTCATCCAGATGACATCAGCTATAACTGGAGGTATACATTCATGCAATTAATACCCAGAATTATTCTTTAAAGTCAACACAAGTTAACACAAATTAGATGAAACAAGGTCAAATGATCATTTAATGGAATACATTTTAAAATGAAGGAGCAGACGCACAGCGCTGCCCTCATCTACATCTGTTAATTTCTCAAAACAAGGTATGAACAAAATGTTCCTAATATTTTCAGATTCAGATATCTTGCCCTAGTAGACTTTAGAATATGACTCACACCTTCCAAAAAGTCGTTTACTGTGCTGTACCAGAAATTGCCCACATTAAAGTTTTCTAAGTCCAAGTCTATTTTTATTTTTATTCTTATTCTATATACTCTAAAATGATTTATCTTTTCCTTTTCCCTGTTTATCTGTATATATTTCTGTCCTTGTGCAGCTTCAACATACATCTTAGGTTATCTTATACTTCAGTAGTTCAATAGTTGCACAGAAAAAACACAATAATGAAAATATACATATATATATATACACACACGATATGTACAATGGAACACGTATTATATATACCATACAATATGTACAAAACCATGAATACTTTGCATTTTTAAAACTTTTTTTTTCAATTTTATTTTAACTTTTTTAAATTTATAATTTAAACTTTTATTTTATCCATGTTTATTTATCTTTATAAAGTATAATTGTAGTTTTTTCCCAGATAATACTCCATAGCCCGTAGACCGGACATCACCGTCTGGCGGT
>CAKAKQ010034907.1:0-20814 GCA_916700675.1 Helicolenus avius
GAGGTCACCGGTGCTGTCACCAAGAGTCACCCACCACCCAGCTGTCAATCACAGTCCAGGTGCAGAAGGGAAGTGGAAATGTGTGTGTGGGTGGTTATGGTTGTACTTATGGTGCTGTAAATATGACATTTGTTAAATGACGAACTGCAGCTTATGCTCATCAAAAAGCAAATAAACACTAGTATTAACAGAAATTAATCATAGTTTCATGATATTTATTTAAACCTGAATTAATTAAAATTTTTATACTTACACTAAATCAAATGACTCTTTATGCTACTCGTGCTTTTTCTTCAGTTTGTGTCTCACTGCACCATGATGGCACTAGTGGGTCACACCCATGTGTGTGCCCAGATTTTACTGTTTAATTTATAGGCCTATGGTTTAGCTTTGTATTCAACACATGTAAAAAAGAAAAGGAAACACTTAGCATATACGTAAATAGAAAATAAGTCATTTAGGAATTAGTTTTCTCATGGGAGCCATTTCTTGACCAGCAGCTGGGCCCAGTGACACCTCACCCCACGCCTAACAGCGCCTCTATAGTCCGTCTGCATCACGCACATCTGATGGAACAGATGTGCTTCTATTTTAATCGATCCAGATGTCAACACGGGCCAAGAAACAGCTTTTGGTTGTGTTCAGAAGGTAATCCACAATTTGGGAAACTCTCGCGAGTTGGTTAATGTTAAGCATTGACCTCGAATAGTTAACTAACCATAACCATTCCAGGTCAAAGCTGCTCACGCGAAGCCTCCTGTGTAGACATGGTGCAAGTCCTCTCGTAAAAACACAGATTCTTGGATAGTAACCAGCTTGGTGGCAAACAAAATGCAACATATGCCACAATATAAGGCCGTTTGAAGTTGCTGGGAAGTTGTTGATTGTTGTATTCCCCCTGCTCCCAGAAATTAAATTTAAAACGCACACATATGTATATATGTATTTTTATATTAACGGATCTGTGCGTAATGTAAATTTAGTTACAAACCCCACACTTAATTATCACTCGAGTCTGCACATGCAGTTCAACTCAGCTGTACGGGGCATTTTAGCATCTTTCAGCTCATTCGTTTTACAGCCCACACAAAATGTACTGCTTTGGTTCAATGTCAGTGCTCACAACGATGTTGTTTTCATAAGATTAGGCAGCTGTTTTAGTCAAAACCCCACTGTACACAAGCCGTCCAGCACCGAAAGGCAGTCATACGAGTTTGGCAACTTGCTTGTAATATAGCATTAGAAGCAAGTTATAGCATTTAGCCTCCAAAGAGCCAGATTTTTTCAGGAAGTGGTGTAACGAATACAAAGCTAACAGAAGAATGAATAGACTTATTAGATGTAGATTTATCAGGTGGACGGACACACAATTTATTGCAAACAAAAGCTATTAACGCTCCAGGTCTGATTGATGAGTCCACAGGTAACTATTTGCTAACACCTTCACCATATCAGCTTCATACTGTAAGGTGATAGATATGTCAGTGTTGTGTTTGAAGATTATGACGCTACCCCAAAATGTCCCCAAAAAACAACTAATTTGAAAGTGATCAAGTGAAGCAGTGATGTATTGACAGCTAAAAACACCATAATGTGTGACTTCCAGTTTTTTTTATTGTCAAACAGACACAGCCTACAGTATAACAATTAGATTTATTATCTGAATTAGTTACTGAACATAAATTTGACACTAATTACCCACAATTACACAGAAAGGATGAACTGGATTCACCTTCCAATTCTACACCCCTGAGTGTGTGTGAATGTGTGTACCATGTGTGTACCATGTGTATGACTGGGGTGGGTGTGTGTGTGTGTGTGTGTGTTTTAGAAGGAAATGAGAGACGTGGAGAGAGAAAGAAATCTCCCCTCGAGGCCAGACCCATCACATTAGTTAGTAACCACACAGCATGTTGGCCAACACTAACAGCTGCAACGCCTCGGTGAGTTTAATGCTCAGTTAGACACCATCATCCAACCACCACACCCAAAAGCCAAAGCAGCCCAAAACCCCCTGTCTCTACCTCTCTCTCTCTCTCTCTCTCTCTCCATCTTGCTCTCATTCTCAATCTGCCTGTTCCAGGTAACGCAACACTAACAAGGCACACGTGGATCGAGAGTGCTTGTTTTTTTTCGCAGCGTTAGTCGCTTAGCGCTAACAGCATTGTCCACATTTATCCTGACAGGTCTGAGCTCTCTGGCTCTCTCCAAATATAGATGCAATGCTCACGCCGCATTTGCACGCTTTTTCTTTGGTGAAGTCAATTATGTCATGATGTTGTTTTCCAATATGTTGGGGGAGCTGAGCGCAGGACCTGAGCAAGAGCAGATGTTCTGCATTAGCGTCTCGGCAAGCTATAGCGCTCCCAGTGGGTGAAAACGCACTGTTGTCGAAATGTCCATATGGTTGTATGCACTCTAAGACGTACAGAAAATTTATAGTCACTTTACATAATATTTAAAATATTTCCCATATGTGGTCCGTGCTTTTATGCAATGCATTATGTAACTAAAGAGACATTTGATATCTAATCGGATGGTAACCACAGTGTGATCGCTGCGGCGTAAAGTGAGCACAGTATAGCTCTAGGCTACTATTACTGTCCGATTCCTCAGAAAATACTGACTTTACATATACAGATAGGGTTACATAATGCATATATTCATATACATGGCACGAGTATTCTGCTGGAAATAGCTATAGCCTTATGGGCCAAACACTAACAACAGAACTTCCTCTTCCCACCCTTGGATATTTCATTGTCATTGTAACAAATTTCTCAGCACTTTGGCCGATGTATTGACCAGAATCGATGGTGACAATCAAGTCAAACAGAAGAGGAATGTTAATCTCATGAGAGAAATACTACAATGACCAATCAGATAATCGGATTAATAGGGGGCAGGAAAGTGCTGCCCCGCATTAGCCCCTCGGTCTGAGCATGAACAAACGCACAACTGTTTGGAGAAGTTATCATCAAAATCATATGCCTCCTCTATTCCTCCTCTGGCTTGTTGTCATGTGGCCTGAGCCCAAGCAAAGCATTAAATAAAGCTTCAGTATGGGCCAAAGCAGGAACCTTTCAAGCGACCTTGAAAAGCATCTCTATGAATAGTAATTTTAAGAAACACAAATTTGAATATGCACTCGAGCTATGTCATGCATGTGTTGAAACTGGTTCTGTAGCACGACCGAAGTGCTAACGTCTTCCAAATGTGCTGTGACACACTGAAAGATGACATCATGAATGCATAAACCATTTTGTGTTGGAGCCCTCTACGGTGGAAAGTCCCTCTGTTTCTGGTGAGATGTGAGAGCAATGATCACAACAGTGCGTAACACTCTCCTCTGACCTTAGCTACCTCCAGAGAGGCTGACCAATCACACAGGCATGTTCCCACCGATCTGGATCTGGTTCTCTGTGTGTTTTTGGCCGTCTGCTCTTGTGCGTGCTTGTGTTTTTTACATGGATATGGGTGTGTGGACATACATGTGTGTGTGCGAATACCTACGTATGTGTCTGTGTGTGTATGGTGTGTTCCCACCAAGCGGTCCCAGAGTCTGCAACAGGTGCAGCTGATTAACTAATCCCCCTCTCTCTTAGAGGAATTTTGCAAGAGGAAAAAACTCCACTCCGCTCCTCTCCCAGTGGGAACATTTGCTTTTCGTCCATTTGGCTTCGGTCCAGATAGAATAGAGAGATCTCAGCTGCTCTCTGGATAGACGCTCCTCATCCATCAGCCTCCAGAACTACAGGCGCAAAGCTCGAGTCCGTAATTGGTTTAAGTGCGGCCGTCACTCTGAGGATATTAAAGCTTTTTTTACTGAACCTGGGCATCTTGACATATTGCAGTGTTTTATGGTGCTTTCCTAACAATACAAATCCTTATATATTTGCCGAGGTTTGAACTACATTTTTAATATGTGTCTTTTGAAAGGCTGATATTGATTTTTTTGATTGAAACCAGTGTTAATCAGTATCTTACCATTCCGGACAGTCACACTCAAAGGGTCAAAGGGTACAGATGACCCCTGGCCCAACCATAGACCTTTTCCCAACAACGTTGCATAAAACAATGTTGTGTAAAACAATGTTGCGTAAAACAATGTTGCGTAAAACAATGTTGCGTAAAACAATGTTGCGTAAAAAGCACTATCAGTGTTTACTTTTGGATTTCACACGAACAGCAGTCTGCTGGGTGAAAGTCCTGCATTTGATTGACCTATCCATCACACCTCCCTCCCGCCCCTTTGTAGATTTTTTTGCTTGTTATACTAACTTCCAATAACAGTCGCTCGATATATGACGTCACTTACTCTGACCGTTCGCAAAAACACCCACATTCAACATATCCGTGTTTTGCAGAAACTTACAATGCCAACATGTTTTCCTGCTGACTGGACTGATGATACTGTAGATTTAAAATTGTAATATTATTTGTTAAACAATGAAGACTTTTGTAAAAAAAATGATAGTTAAAATCTATGAATCTGAAAACTTGCCAGGGACCCCTTGGCCGAGTGCTAGGGACCTCTGAGGGTCCCCGGATCCCACTTTGAGAATCACTGTTTTGGTGGACAGTTTTCCTCCCCCAGCCCTTCTTCTGTTTCCTTCTTCTTCTCTAGTCATAATAATGCCTCTCCTTGTTCCCTCCTCCCACTACTTCCTTCCTCATCCTTACTTGTCCTAGTTCAACTGGTGGTGAAAATGTTACCTGAATCCAGCTGTTGTTCAAGAACACTCCCTCTGTAAATGGTAATAGAAACATGTTTTTGTGATTACAACACTGGCCGAAAGAATGATAGCAATATAATTTCTCCACGGTGATTAGCTGTAGCAGGGCGAACAAGGAAAGATGAAGTGGTCCTGTTGGCGAGATATCCAGCGTTGATATGTGTAATATGACAGAAACTGCAACTTTCCCACAGAAAACCGTCCACCGAGGTTCCATTGGCCCGTTTACCAAAACTGACATATAAGATCCGCATCGGTTGGATTCAATCAGTATCAGCTGTTTCTTGTTGCCATATTAAGGACAGCGTATCATCAGCATATCATTGTAAGTCCAATTTTGAAACCTTGATATGCTTGATGTATTAGAGCAGCAAACTTTTGGAGCTCAGTACCGAGTACCTTATATAAGAGAGTGCTGCAGCTTTACTGATTTTAAATCAAGACGAAATCATGGCTGAAATCAACTCAATCATATAACCTTCACACAATTGATGTGTCTTAATGTTGTGAAATATTGTGGTTATTGTTGTGCTATCTTAATGTTGTTGTTGTTGTTGCTGATGTTGTTGTATAGTGAATGTTCACAGTATTGTAATTGTGTTTTTATGAGGGCTGTCAAAGTTAACGTGATAATAAAGCATTAATGCAAATTCATTTTAACAGCATGTATTTTAAAATTAACGCAACTTGCGATTTTAAAGTTTGTAGCGGGCTCAGTTTTAAAGTTAGAGTGAAAATACTGGTATCATATGAAACCTAAGGAATCCATTGGTACCAACCATGTCATACTAACGTGTCGCGAAGGAGGCTAAATAACGCTCCAAAGTTACACTAAATATTGGCAAGAAAAAGCTGACATGGCCATTTTCAAAGGGGTCCCTTGACCTTTGACCTCAACATATGTGAATGTAAATGGGTTCTATGGGTACCCACGAGTCTCCCCTTTACAGACATGCCCACTTAATGATAATCACATGCAGTTTGGGGCAAGTCATAGTCAAGTCAGCACACTGACACACTGACAGCTGTTGTTGCCTGTTGGGCTGCATTTTGCCATGTTATGATCTGAGCACATTTTTTATGCTAAATGCAGTACCTGAGAGGGTTTCTGGGCAATATTTTGTCATTGTTTTGTGTTGTTAATTGATTTCCAATAATAAATATATACATGCATTTGTATAAAGAAAGCCTATTTGCCCACTCCCATGTTGATAAGCGTATCAAATAGTTGACAAATCTCTCTTTAAGGTGCATTTTGAAGAGCGATTAATCACGATTAAATACCCCGACAAAGGATTATAATTGACCATCCATTGGCATTGTTTCCATGGTGCTGGCACATTACTTTAACACATGCCACGTGCCACTACGTAATGCTCTGTTAAGAGGTCATGGTCATTTCATGTATTTTTCTGAGATCAGGCCATCATGACCATCAAGGTTAGGCTGCAAATCAATGTGAATCTACTGATGTATGGTGGTGGTGGTGTACAGTAGGGAGAAGACGGATGACGTCACAGTCCTCCCCGTTTCCATCCTGACATACATGTGCAATAAATCCTATGCTACACGCCTCTCTCAAACCATTTCCTCCAAAGGCTATTTCTTGTCAGTGAGGTGTACTGTGAGTCCTGATGAGTCTTGTCATGAGATTTTTAGCTCTGAGTGGTTGTATGGTCTCACCAGTGTTCCCACCTTTCAGCAGAACTGACACAACTTCTCAGATGAGTGATGTCTTCAAGCCTAAAACAGCAAGTCCACATGCTCTTGCTCTACGCCTGTGAAATATCACATTGACATGGATGACTGATAACCTAAAGACACCAGTGGCATTGTTACAGCCGGTGTTTCTCATCTCTCTTCCTGTTGCAAAGAGAACATTGTTTCTCGCTCACGTTAGCTTCAGGCTTCTAGTTGCAGGACTGAACACGATGTTGGAAATTATTTTTCATCAGCATCTGTTTTACGCCACTAAACAGCCAGCCTTGTGTGACTGATTTGCCCGAATCCTTGTCACCATTTCGCTTTCCAATGTGCAGTGTGTGTGTGTGTGTACCTCTAGCAGCTGTACTTTCAGCAACACGGTAGGAAAAATGTTGTCATGTATGAAAACAGGAGAATGCATTCACTCCCAAAAAACATCCTTCAGTTCCTTACGATCATTCATCTGCTTTTGCGATTGAATGACAGAGGGCTTGGCCACATGTTGTAAATATTAAGTGAGATAACAAAGATTGCTCACCATATCTTTTAAAGCAGGACACATGCAAATAGCTTTATCTTATAGAGGACAAGTGTTTTTCCATCACTGAAAGCCAGCTGTAAAGATTTTTTACTTGGATGCCAGGATCAAAATCGCCCACTTTATTTCCACATTTAGTTGAACTGCCTGTCAGTCACACAGGTATGAGGTTTGGTGATACGTTTCCTAAGGGCCGAAAATTATTCTTTCAATGACTAACAATCAGTTGACAACAATCAACAACAACTGCTTTCTGACTGCTAGATAGATCGATAGATATCTTTCAACCACTCAAAGCGTTTTAAACTACATGTCAACTTTCACCCATTCATACACACATTCATACATTGATGGTAGAGGCACATTAACCTCTCACTCCAGGCATTTCAATTTTTCAATTACCATTAATAAGATACTAAGAGCTACATTCCAACACAGTCTCGCAGCAACTGATGAATTTGTCACGAAATTGTATCTATTTGATTTGTGTACATAGACACGAATATCCCTTTTTTTCGTGACGCTCAGCACGACTTCAAATACTGTACTTATTTATCATGCATTTTCCTACAAATGTCCAGCAACACGTGATGCACGTGTCAATTAAACTACTCAATTAGGTTTAGGAATAGATCGACTTGGTTATAAGCTTAGGCACAAAACTACTTAGTTAGGTTTAGGAAAATATTGCGGTTTAGGTTAAAATAACACCAGAAGTGGCGTAACCTAAGAATGGAAGTTATGTGACAAAAACGACTTAGTTAGCTTTAGAAAAAGATTGCGGTTTGGGTTAAAATAACTCCGGAAGTGTTGTAACTCACATTACATGACAAATAAATCAACTTTGACTTGTCGTTCACGAACACCGTTTTTTTGACCCACCCATCCAACACGACCTCCTCCCTATGCAACGTTTGCCACTCTATAATTTCCAGTTCACAGTTCAATCACACAAATTGATTTTGTGCTGACCATCACGAAATATAAAATATGTGAAATTTCCGTCTATGTACACGAATCAATACATTCAATTTAGTGACTATTTCACAAACTGCTGTGCGACTGAGCTGTACATTCTGTTTCTCAAAAGCCATTGGACAGGCGGATATTGATAGCTAATCTTCTCAGTGACGGTCTTGTCTTTTTCATGGTCGTTGCACTAATGTCTCAGAATGACAGTGGCAGTGATTTATTGATACTGAGTCAGAAATGCATTCGTGACCTCTGACTGTGTTGCTCCAAAGTTGCCCTCAGGTCCTCCAGGTGATGTTATCTGACTGAACACAAGAATGTTAAATGGCTTTACAATGGCAATTTGAGGATGAGCAAGACCCTAAAGCTAATGGTTGTGGTCAGAGGATCGGAAGTGAGTAATAAGAAAGCAACAATAACGAAACACTAGATTAGAGGGCAGCTGGTATGGATTTTGACAGCTGATAGCAGTGGTACATTTCTAATTATCTCAATTGTTTTTTTCTTGACAATAGTTTTTGTAAAGTGGGAGTAATATGTCCACAACTTATTATTCTTGGCAGCGTGTAGCCTCTTAAACAACACAGTCTCCACTGACATCAATACTACTACTACTCTAAATCATGAACATACACCTCTACATTGATTCCAGATGAAAAAAAATAGGCATGATGAGAAAATCAGTGTGTCATTTCATGGATATAATAAGAAATACTGCTGACGGACATCAACCCACGACCCTGCTAGGTGTGCCAAAGGAGATGAGAAAACACTCAGTGATGCATTAAACATCTGATGGAGCCACCCACATAAAACCTGTAACATCTGACAAATCAACGTGTCATAGTATGAAATATATGAAGCCGACAAGTGTTTATTACTGACCTCTGGCAGGTTCACTGCTCGGTTTATCTTCTGTTTATTCCAAACAAACTGCTGTTGCTGCTGAAGAAATATAAATCACTTCAGGTTTTCTGAACTGCCAAGAAATTGGATCATTATTGTGCTAAAGCAATCACCAACAGATAGTGACAAAGTGGATGTTAACTTAAAGCTGCAGTGGGTAGAAATGGAGCAAATATGATGTAAGTTGTTTTTATAAAACGGTCACTATATCCTGACAGTAGTGCATGAGACAGGTGATCTGAAAAAAAACCTGTGCCTCTGTGTCTTCCTGTGTCCGGTGCTCCTAATGGCATCTGCAACTCTGATCATATGGGCAAACTAGGAAGCGCTGATTAAATATGAATCAATATTCTGTTACTGTAATACCTATTTCTCAACTCAGATGTTTTCAAAATCATCTTGTAGTGTACTGTTTAGCTGTAAAATGAGAAGGTTTGTGACCCGGCAGCCGTGAGATCTGTTGAGGAAATACCAAGCACCGTCCACCAGCCGGAGCAGAACCAATTGGAACGCTCTCTCTCTGAAATGACCTGTGATTGGCCAAAGTCTCCCGTCACGGGCTAGACTTTTTAAAGCCTGAATACAGAGCCATGAAGAGGTGCAGAAGTCTAGTTTTCTTTATTACAATATGCTGAAAGGTTATTATGGAATTTTTGCCCAATGATACCAAAAACGTTCTGCCCACTGAAGCTTTAAGTGAAAAGTCATGTTGAAATATCAGTTGCACTGCATTACATCCGATTAATAACTTGAGATGCGAGAATGGAGTTGGAGATGGGAGACAATATCTACGGCTACTCTCTATAAACAAATACATGCATATGAATGCAGATACATTTTTTTTTTTAAAAAGCTAGTAAAAAGATTCCAAGAATGCATTTCGACCAATGCGTTCTGACTCTTTTGCTCTTCACATGGACTGTTTACCTGCACTACTCAGGCTACAAACGGACTTTTAGCGCTGCCTACAGATTCTGCATTCACTCCAGTTTGTGAAAGTCACAAAATTGTATCTATTTGATTTGTGTACATAGACACGAATTTCCCTTTTTTTTCGTGACGCTCGGCACAACTTTCAACAACGTACTTTTCGTGCATTTTCCCACAAATGTCCAGCAACACATGACACACGTCAGTTTCCACTGCAGTATTTTCAACATAAAACTACTTAGTTAGGGTTAGGAAAAGATGGACTTGGTTAGGTTTAGGCAACAAACTACTTAGTTAGCATTAGGAAAAGATTGCGGTAAATAACTACGGAAGTGCTGTAACTTAAGTACGTAAGTTATGTGACAAATAAATCAACTTTGACTCGTGGTTTCACACGGGACAAGGACATCGGTCTCCTGGGCGAAAGTCCTTTGTTTTTTGAACCACCGATCCACGCTGACCTCCTCCCTATGCAGCATTCGCTGCATAGTTCTCTATACCTCCCGGTTCACAATTATGTATATTACAGACACAAAAACAGCGCCCAAAATGCTTCACTCTCATTGAAAACAATTACAAAAATCTGCCCCAGGCCCACGCACTCAACATGGAGGGGCTTTACAATCTTTACAGCATACGACACCCTCTATACTTAGACCTTCAATTCAGATAAAGAAACCCTCCCCAAAAAAACGTCAACAGGGAAAGAAATTGAAGAAACCTCAGAGCAAGAGCAACAGAGAAGGGATCCCTCTCCCTGGACGGACAGATGTGCAGTAAATCTTGGTTGTACAGAATAGACCAATGTAAAATTACAGTATGGATGACTAAATTATAGATAGATTGTAAACATGTATAATTCATTCTGGAGGACGTCGAGCAACTTCCAGGTGCTGCCAAACAGATAGGACCTGAGCCACACGACCTCCCCTCCACCATGGAGACCTGGAAAGACTACACAAACAGACTAGAGCAAAGCTCAAGCACATCATTCCCAACAGATAGGAGAAAGGAAACAAACACACACAGAGGGAGAGAGAAACAAGGACAACATGCAAACAAGGGAGAGAGAGGGAAAGACAAAGATCCAGATCTAAACATCTGGAATGAGGTGCCAACAGCCAGGAGAAAAAGAGAGAAGTCCAAGGACGGCTATGTTCCAGAATGAAAAGAGAGGACAGGAGAGAAACTAAGGAGAGAGAGAAAGTGAGATACACAGATTGGACACTTGTGGGACACAAACAAACAGAGGGTTAGACAGATGCAGGGGTTTTCTGAACTTTACAGTATTCACATCGGCAGGGCAAACATCGACTATAAGTATGAGGCGTAATAGAGTCATTGAGACCCAGACCAACCCGCCAGAAGGATAAAGGTAACAGGTACAGTACAAGGCCTAATCAAAGAGTAAGCAACCTCCTGAAAGTTAAGGCGAGAAGATGAGTTTTAAGTTTGGATTTACAGGCCTCAGCAGAGTCATATAGAGTACAGGATGGTATATAAGGAGATCAAACATGCCCATTATAGGGAGCCAACGAAGGGAAGCTAAAATTGGTGTCAAATCGTCTAGCTTTATTTAATATTCTAGCTGCAGTCTTGGTGATTTCTTTCAAAAGCGATCTAATGTTGCGGGTAACATAGCCCCCCGTTTCTAGCATGAATTGTTTAACCCTGTAAGCAGAGGTAGAGGAGGCACGCGAGCCAACAGGACTACCGACAGAGCTGGTTTGCAGTCGGGAGAGATGACAGCAGACACGTCTCTCTAGAAGTGACACCCTAACTGCAAAGTCGGAACAGTTCACACAAACCAACATGACACAGTTAGCGAGCTGTGGGTGACGAGAGACCAAGCTAGTAGGCTTGGCAAGGCTCTGAGCTCAGCTCACAGTGTAGGAACGGAGGCTACCTCCTAATGCAAAGAAAAAAGTAGTTTGTTATGATATAGACTTCGCACAGAGAAACTAACAGAGTAGATAAATTGAAGAGGGAAGATTAAGGAGAGAATAAAACAGAAACCACAAACACTTGCCAAACTGGTTTGCATCCCTTGTATCGAGACTACAAAGACAAGCAAAAGACAACAAGTATAGTACTCTGGCTTTCAGATGTCAGACGACAAGTCATGTTTGAAACATACTAGGGTCCTGACTCGCATCAGAAAAGTTTGCAGGAAAGGTTCAGCACTTGAGTTTAATTTTTTTTGTATTGTTTTCCGCAGGATCATCACAGCAGCAATTGCTACTTACTCCCCTAGATGATGAGATGAGATTTCATTTCATTATCTCTTGTTTAGAAAGAAGCAGATGGGCCACTCAGAGGGAGAACAAAAACCTCTCATGTTTTTGCATAAATCACATCCACAGAGATTACACTGATGATTGGTTCGAGATCTCACAAACTCTCAGTCTATTCACTAGTGATTATAATAGATAGAGCGATGAAAACAATCTGCATCCATTCAAGTCGTATTCCCAACTGGGGATGGATGGATGAATGGATGGATGGATGGAAGGTCTTTCTCCAAAGGCTGTCCTTCATTATCTAATCTGCACATTTCAAATTAGGACCCTTACATGTTCTTTCCATTCCCCCTTGAATGATTCGATCTCAGAGACCAGCTGAGGCCTGAAGGATGGTTAGCGTAGCAAGGCTTCTGGTGATGGGAGAGAAAGTGAATGCACAGAGAGATAATCTATTAAATGCAAAACAACAGGCAAGAACGACAGGCAATTTAACAAAGTGCTAACCGTCTTGAATTCAAACCACGGGTCACTGCAAATGAGTTCTGCCTCTGCTGATCATCTTGTTCAACTCAGAGACCGCTGACGAAGATCTCCATCAATCAAACAACTCTGATTATTAGTTGATTACACCCCTAATTAGGTTTGTAATAATGAAATTGGTAATAAGCCTTAAAATGACATCTGCATCGCCAACGAAAGCCAGCAAGGCATGCCAGTAAAGGATTATAGCTAATATCGTTTGCAGCCTTGTAAATCCTAATCAGCTTAATAAGAATCAGTGCAGGTTCTAACTGTTGGACAGCCAGATTAACCCAATCTCCTTCTTTTGCAGTATACAAGAGCTGACACAGACTAACACCATCAAGTTTTTAAAGACTCCTAATCTACTTTTATAATCCCCACCAGTCACTAAAAAGTGTCCATGCCATTTAGTTTGCAACGTAGTCGTCATGTGATCTGAAGTATAAACAAATACATCTAATACCAAACTGTATCTTGAAATTCTCTCTCGATCTTCAGATGAATGAAATCAAATTTAACTTTAACTTTTTTTTGGACACTTGGGGACAGCAGGAACAAGCTGTGAACACAACATTGACATATTAACGCAGTTGATTTGGTGAAGTCAACTTGACTTGCTAACAGATATGGAGGAACATTTGTATCGTTTGGAGTTGTGCTGCTAACCATCCGACAAATGTAAATCCAAGTTTCACTCTCCTTTTTTTCTCCAAAACGTACAATTGCAACAGGACAGATAAACAATGAGCTGAAACTCTCTATAAAAGCTCTGAATAGCTGAGGGGAGCTACAGATTATGTAGCAATGTACTATAGTGTTTTAGTCAGAGCACAGCAGATTTGCTGAACATGCAAACGTGTGAAATGTGTCTACAGATAAATGCTCAATTCAATGTATTAAGAATAAAGGTTTCCAAAAATGAGGTTTTTATTTTGAGGATATTCATATTTTCCCTGCAGTTAATACCAAATTAAATGTCAAATTATTAGGGAATTATTAGGAAATACATTTTCACCAAATATGGTACAAATATCCTGTAAAATCCGACTGGGTGGATGCCAGCAGATAGCTTCTATCTGACATCTCTGGTATTAATTACACTAATACTTTACTTTACTTATTATTATGTTAATAACTTATTAACTTCTATCACCATTTACTGAAGATAATATAGTCATTTTTCTGTCATTCCTTCCCTTATCAGCCCTTACCAGATATAACTGTGAAAGAATATTTGCATGAATTAATATTAAAATGTGATTTATTGATGTTGGAATGCCGTGTGATGCAATTCTAATCACGTCAACGTGCTTGTCTTAAAATTATGACTCGTGTTAGGAATTGATGTTGACCTCAGTTATGTGCTGTCGGCCCCTCAGGGTGCTATGGCATCAGGTCAGATCACTTCACGGCCCTGAGGTTGACTGACTGTCAGTTAACCTCCTCGCTGAACTTTCCTCCACAAAGAGAGCATTTTTCGGAGATTATTGTAACAGTCCCCGGAGGTGTTTGTGTGTGTGACTGAGGAAGAAAGAAAATGAGTGTGTTCCTCTATCAGAGCAGATCCCCAAGTGATGAGCAGACTGTGTTCATTTGAAGTTCACACGGTTGTGTTCTGTGCATGTGGCTCGCAGACACACCACCAGTACTCTAACTGAGTGTGAAGGCGTGTCATATTAGTCCCGTGTGTGTGTGCGTGTGTGTGTGTGTTTTCATTGCCAGCATTGTTTAGAGGTCTGCTGAGTTACAGGGAGGCGTCAGACTCAGTATTCTTTTGGCAGGAAACGATATTATATTTCCTATTCGCTTCAGGAAATCAGCAACTCATGCAACAAAGAGAACTCTATAGACTTTATGTGGAGGGTCATGCTGCGGAGGACAGCTGCACATTAAGCGTTAAATCTGATAATCTGACAATAATAAAAGATGAGCAGGAGAAAGGCCCTGGATTCTACACAGAAGCATTCAATGTTGGGATGAAGGCGATATGATGGAAATGCTGGTATCATTGACATTATCATTTAACTGTAAGACAGATATCTAATCATATTAATAACTGACATATTAGAAAAAGGTAATTGTTTTTTCTGAACAGTTCGTGTTTCTTTACTAAAACGGGCAACTGAGATGGGTTTAAAGTAGTGCTGTCAATCGATTCAAATATTTAATCGTGATTAATCACATGATGGTTCATAGGTAATCACGATTAATCGCAAATTAATTGCACATTTTTTATCTGTTCAAAATGTACCTTAAAGGGAGATTTATCAAGTATTTAATACTCTTATCAACATGGGAGTGGACATATATGCTGCTTTATGCAAATGTATGTGTATATATATTATTTGAAATCAATTAACAACACAAAACAATAACAAATATTGTCCAGAAACCCTCACAGGTACTGCATTTAGCATAAAAAATATGCTCAAATCATAACATGGCAAACTGCAGCCCAACAGGCAACAACAGCTGTCAGTGTGTCAGTGTGCTGACTTGACTATGACTTGCCCCAAACTGCATGTGATTATCATAAAGTGGGCATGTCTGTAAAGGGGAGACTCGTGGGTACCCATAGAACCCATTTCACATACTGTATCTTGAGGTCAGAGGTCAAGGGACCCCTTTGAAAATGATCATGCCAGTTTTCCCTCTCAAAAATTTAGCTTAAGTTTGGATTTATATTTAGCATCCTTCCCGACAAGCTAGTAAGACATGGTTGGTACCAATGGATTTCGTTTTTCTAGTTTCATATGATAATAGTATCTTCACTCTAGCTTTAAAACTGATCCCGCTACAACCTCCAAAAGATCAATTGTGTTAAAGCTTTTCGCTACTTCAACCAGTGCTGCCAAATTCGACTGAGGCCAAATAGCACAATCAGAACCTCGACTCTATGGGGGCACAGAAGTGGCAAGGGAAATACATCCTATTAATTAAATAAATGAATTAATAACAACTGAATTGATTCAAATTAAAGTAGATCTGTTCCACTAGACGTGCATGAGCCGGACGACTGAAAAATGCAGCTAAAAAGCCTCCTGTGTTAAAGTATTTCTTGAAACAGCAGGTATAACCCAAGAACTGTATAATCTCATCAGTGTGAGAAGCCTCTGAAACATGAGGACAGGGTGTGTTGAGGGGGGAAACAGCCTAAATGAATGTGTTTGTAGAAATAAAACAGATATTTATTCATATTTTTGGCAACTTTAAGTAATTCTGCACACTGCTAGGATGCCATTGTTTCCCCACCTTTTTATTCATCATGACCTCACCATCTGTAACAAAGTCTTAATGACGGAATCCAGCCCGAGCCAGCTTTGTTAAATTCACCATTTAAAGAAGTTTGGTGTGGTTTGACAAATAGAGGCTGATTTCCCCCATCTCACAAAGCTCGGCAGAAAAACAATAACAAATGCAGCACGAGCCAATTATAGAGGCGGGGGAAATTAATTAGGCGGAGGAGGATTCTGGTTACAAATACAGCTGTGGAAGCTGTTTTGACTGCTCAGCGGTTTAGCTGCATTGCGACAGCAAGGCGGAGAGCTGGTTACCAGCAAACAACTGGATGGACTGGGTTAAACCTGCTCCAGCTGTTGTTTATCTTATCTTCTTATTTTTCCTCCTTATTCCTAAATCTGACTAACTAGAGGTCATAATTCACTGCCTTATTGTTTTACTATTTACATTTAAAGCTTTTAGTAGGGTGAAATGTTTTGGCATCAAAAAATCCATAATAACCTTTCATCATATTGTAATTCAAGTGTTCTGAGAGAAAACTAGACTTCTGCACCTCATCATGGCTCTGTTTTCAGGCTTTAAAAAATCAATCACAGGTCATTTCAGAGAGAGAGCGTTCCTATTGGCTGTGCTCCGGCTGGTGGGCGGTGCTTGGTATTTCCTCGACAGATCTCAACATGGCTGCCGGATCACAAACTTTCTCATTTTACAGCTAAACGGTACACTACAAGATGAAAACATTTTAGGTGAGAAATAGAAACAGAATATTGATTTGTATTTGATCAGTGCTGCCTAGTTTGACCGTTTGATCGGAGTTCGCGAGTGATTGACAGTCGGCTCTAATAAACGGCAGACTCCAGATCAGCTCTGATTGGTTGTTTACTTCCGGTCTGTGAAATCTTATAGATGCCATTAGGAGTACCGGAGGACAACGGAGGACATAGTGTTACATGATTTTCTTCAGATTACCTGTCTCGTGCACTACTGTCAGGATATAGTGACCGTTTTATAAAAATAACTTTTTAATCATATTTGCTCCAATCTCGCCTACTGCTGCTTTAAACTGACGCATTGAACACACAGACTTTGTTATGGCAGTGACACTGGCAGTAAACATCTTCATCATAAATATTCATTCCCACCACTATATGAACAAAAAACAGGTACATGTTTACCCCTTAATAGACCATTCTCACTGTTTCTACGATGTATGTTATGATGGAGATACATCTGAGCCTGAATAGACAGCACCCTGAGCACCTTACCCTCTCCTTCATCCTTCCTCCCACAGCCTCCTCTTCAGGGTAGTAACAGGTGGATCTCTGTTAGGTTACCATGTAGCACCTCCCTGTGGTCTCCTTAAAAATGGACACTAAATCAGCCGTTTGGTTGTGTTGCCATCTAGAGGTGAAGGATTCACACATTCCCTGAAATGCCCTAAAATCAATAGACCATACACTTGTGGGAGAGATGTAAAGTTAAAGATGGGAATTGAATTAATAGTGTTCTGGATTTTATGACAATAATAATTATTATAACCATAATACACATCTCCAAATGACAAATGGATGAAAATGCAGTAATGCATTTTCACAGAAAATATTTTATTTTTATGTTTTATATTTAAATAAACAATTCATAGATATTTATGTTTTAGACTAAATTCTAAAGCACTTTGAATTGCCTCTGTGTGTTTCTTGTTTCCTCTGTGCTTTACAAGTAAAGTTGCCTTGCCTATCAGCCACTAGAGGGCACTGTAGTGCAGCACAGTGACACTGATCTGCGATTACTGAACATTTGACAGCAGATTCCTTCATTTAAAGCTGCAAGTTGGAGCAAATATGAATAAAAAAAAGGATTTTTTTATAAAACGGTTACTATATCCTGACAGTAGTGCATGGGAAAGGTAATCTGAAAAATAAAATCATGTTCCTCTGTGTTCTCCGGTGCTCCTAATGGCATCTGTTTTCACTGACCGGAGGAAAACAACCAATCAGAGCCGTGCTGGAGCCTTGCCATCTCTGAGCAGCTGTCAATCACTTGCAAACTTCTTATCAAACGGTCAAACTAGGCAGCGCTAATCAAATAATGATTCAATATTCTGTTACTGTAAGGCCTATTTCTCACACAAAATGTTTTCAGAGACTTCTTGTAGTGTACTGTTTAGCTGTAAAATTAGAAGATTTGTGACCCGGCAGCCATGTTGAGATCAGCTGAGGAAATACCAAGCACCGACTACTAGCAAATGTTCTCATTTTACAGCTAAACAGTACACTTCAAGATGTTTGTGAAAACATTTGAGGCGAGAAATAGGAATTACAGTAACAGAATATTGATTCATATTTGATCAGCGCCGCCTAGTTTGACCATTTGATCGGAGTTCGCGAGTGATTGACAGCTGCCTCCGTTAAACGAACAGCCAATGGGAACGCTCTCTCTCTCTCTGAAATGACCTGTGATTTGCCAGTCTCCTGTCACTGGCTAGATTTTTTAAAGCCTGAAAACAGAGTCATGAGGAGGTGCAGAAGTCTAGTTATCTCTCAGAACACTTGAATTACAATATGCTGAAAGGTTATTATGGATTTTTTGCCCAATGATGCCAAAAATATACTGCCTACTGCCGCTTTAAATGTCCTAATAAACTCATTAAAAAGGCTGTACAAGGCGATATGACTGCAATCAGATGCATTTTTAACTCCAGTATCTCCTGAATAGGTGATATTTGGAGACATAAGCCTGACATCAGTTTCACACTTAAAATAGAAAGCTTCTAATGAAGGCTTTTGCTAAAAAATCTGCTTTTCACCTTGGCAGAGAAAAGCAGCAGAACGCTCAGAACTTCACTGCAAAAAGCACAAGTTGTTATTTCAGTCCTTGTTTTGGTATAACCACTAATCTCTCTCCGTGTGTGAGCAACCATTTTTGAAGAATTTGCATAAACTGACTTCATTACCTCGGACAGATTGATTTGGAAAAGGGAGACTGTTGAGATGTTTATTCTGGCCGGCCCACAGTGTCCCGAGATGATTTCTGTAATGTTTTTATTTTTTCTTTCAAGATGTTAAAACTGTAACGAGGCTGTCAAAGGGACAACTCAACAAATGTCTCCTCGCAGCATATTTTGAAATGCAGGTAATACATCCTCCAAGAAAATCGATGAAACTGTTGAAGGTCAGCCAGGTTGTGTCTCAGGTTTTGTCCTTTGAAGGGCAGTCAGCTCAAATAAGCATGTCCTCAGAGCTGCAGGCCTGAGTGTGTGTGTGTGTGTCTGCATTTTATTATGTAAGAAAGAAAAGAAAACAAGAGTTAGACAGGGAACAAAGGTGGAAAACAACCAGAGACCGAAGCGTGTGTGTGTGTGTGGAGCGGGGGTGATGAGAGGAGATTGCATAACCTGTCGAGGACGAAGAACATGTGGTTTCCATGTAAATCAGGCCGAGCTGCGGACTGATGTGAAACAAAACGTTTAATTCATTTACTGCCCGCAAAAAAGCTGAGGCTTCGTGCTGCCAGTCAGGAGGGTGTGTGGGTGCTGCTGCCAACACGGCTGATTAGCTCTGTGGTGCGGAACAAGATAGAAGTGTTTGAGGGATTCGTGTTTGATTGTTTTTCTCATTTTTGGTGCTAAATACACAAAAACAAGTCTGTTTTTGATTGATCGGACTGAGAAAACAATCTTGCCCCGAGTTCCATTTTGTAGCTCCTCTGCAGCTTTTTAAGATATCGCACAAGCAGTCTTCACTAGCAGATGGAATTGTCCTGTTGTCATCATCGATCGGTAGGTGTTCAAGTTGAATGTTTTTTTTCAGAGCATCACTCCAAAGCTCCAGAACAGCTACTAAATGGACCTTGTTGTTCAAGGTAGGGCTGTCGAAGTTATAAAGTAATAACGTCTTAACGCAAATTTGTTTTAACGCCGCTTATTTCTTTAACGCATTAACGCAACTTATGATTTTTAGGCTGGAGCGGGCTCAGTTTTAAAGCTAGAGTGAATACTGTTTTCATCATATGGAACTAAAAAAACCTAAGGAATCCATTGGAACCAACCATGTCATGCTAGCTTGTCGTGAAGTAGGTTAGATAACGCTCAAAATGTACGTTAACTTTTGGCGAGGAAAAACTGTCATGTCCATTTTCAAAGGGGTCCCTTGACCTCTGACCTCGAGATGTGTGAATGAAAATGGGTTCTGTGGGTACCCACGAGTCTCCCCTTTACAGACATGCCCACTTTATGATAATCACATGCAGTTTGGGGCAAGTCATAGTCAAGTCAGCACACTGACACACTGACAGCTGTTGTTGCCTGTTGGGCTGCAGTTTGCCATGTTATGATTTGAACATTTGTTTTTACGCAAAATGCAGTACCTGTGAGGGTTTCTGGACAATATGTGTCATTGTTTTGTGTTGTTAATTGATTTCCAATAATACATACATACATATATTTGCATAAAGCAGCATATTTGCCCACTTCCACATTAATAAGAGTATTAAATACTGGACAACTCTCCCTTGAACAGATACAAAATATTGCAATTAATTTGCGATTAATCACGATTAACTATGGACAATCATGTGATTAATCGTGTTTAAATATTTTAATCAATTTACAGCCCTAGTTCAAGGTCAAGAATACAATTTGAAATGCAATATTTTTACTGTTGCTTGTCATTTTGTCAGTTTAATTTCAGTAAATAAACATTTCTTCAGCTTGCACACATCTTCAATACTCTTCCTACGTTAATTTCTATTTGAATTTAAGTGGCTTTTTGGCATAACTGCATACAAGCCAAAGCATGTTAATACAAACTACACAATATAATTAAATAATAATAATAATTATCTTCTTGGATCATGTGTTATGGGAAGGTATTAGTAATAAAGAAGCTAAACTGGGATGGTTTGTCACCATAGCAACCTGTGACTTTCTTTAGACTATGTCAGCAGCACCACCCCCCCTTCCTCCTCCTCTGGGTGCAGTTGCTACAGCGACACTATGAGTCGGTCTGGTCATGTGGGTGGGATG
>CAKAKQ010034915.1:0-12632 GCA_916700675.1 Helicolenus avius
AAAAAATAAAATAGTAGAAATATAGGGGAATTAATACTAAGGTAAAAAAATAAAAATGCAACATTTTATCAATTAATTAATGCCATATTTATTTTTAATATTACTTTTGGTACAATTAATAACATATTAATTTATTTATTGAGCATTTCTAGCATTTAATTAATTCATTGAGCATTTACCTTCAGCATTTGTATTCCCTACATAACTGCTGGAAAGTGTGTCTGCTGTACTTCAGCACAAGATAAGTGAAGATTAACGTATTTGTAGCACCCTCTAAATTAATAGCTTGGTGACAGACAATAACATTATTTCACCTCTCTTGTCCCCAGAGGATTTGTTGATCCACCTTGACAATAAAAGGCCACTTAATTGAATTTAGCTGGCGTTCCAGCGTTCATCCGTCAAGTAGACTCGCCCAGCCATCTCTCAGGCTGCTGAATCAAGCGTGATAAATGTCCGTTTACCGCGGAGCCAGCGAGGTCTGAAAATTGAGTATTTAATGATGGCTGCGTTACAGCGACTCTAAAAGTTTTTTTTTTTTTGTCCTGCGCCACAAGCAATGCCCTTTCTATTCTTCTCCCTGAATACCTGAACAGTGAATCTCACTCCCGCTGAGCCCGGCAGAATGAAGAAAGGAAAAAAAAAAAAGAAGAGAAAATTGAAATGAAACCTAAAACCCCCGCTGCTGCAGGAGATGAACTGTGTCGAGCAGACACTGCAAACTGTTTGAAATGGCTTTGTAAAAGGACAGAGTCTCAAAGTCCATCGCACACACACGCTGGGACAGAGCTCAAGCTGCTGTGTGGTGTGATATGATCATGTAGCCTGATGAGTGGGCCATTACAGCTGCCAGGTGGAGCACTCTACCGCTACATCTATTCACAAATGTGTCCAATACACTACAGGTGCAACAAAAACTCGCTCAGTTATGTGCTACCTTTATGGATCAATGCGTCTAGGTGGAGAACGCTGTTACTGGCTGACTTTTTAATATAAGATAAACTTGTAAAAGGGGTTTAAAATGTGAACTTAAAGGGGACATGCTCATTTTCAGGTTCATACATACAAAACATCCTCCTATATGAAGAGTTTTTTGGCATGGAACCAAGCCAACCAACTACGAGATGAATCGTGACCAAAAAAACATTTGATTTGGATCAAAACAAATTGGAAAAGAGAAGAAACTACTCATCCCATAAACCATTGCAAATGGTGACTCGCCGCCTCTGGAAACTCATGAAAATCCTTTAAACTAACCGTTGTCGATCTAAAATGAAGACAGATTCAGTAACTGCACGCTTTATTTTCACCTCAGATGTTTTAAGAAACACATTTCAGCGAATTATTTTCTTAATATAGGAAAACGTTTTCAAAACGAGCCGCCATGTTGGCCCGGGAGTAAACCACGAAGCAGCACATACGAACACGTACTCCTACTGTTCCAGGAAAAAGTAGGTAACAGCGAGCTCCACTAAACGTCAAACTTTATTACTCCTTTCAATCGTGACAAAGGCAGCGCAGACCAGATCCACTCCGTCGGTTCTTCCCTTTCACAATAAAAGCCTTAGACACATAATATTTGCAGGGGAAGTATGTAGCATTTTCATGTTTGGCGTTATTCGTCACGCCCCATGGTGTGTAAAGGACTTCAGAGGTCTTGAGATGATTAACAGGATAGGAAAACAGAAAAAAAGACATTCCTGCCACAGACTATTTGTATTTTGCTTTGAAAAGTTTTCTGTTTTTTGGGGCCTTAGTAGAATATTTCTTTGGTTACTGATTGGCTGGTAGTGTTGTAGGTTAAAGTTGGAGCAGACTGGTTAAGTTGTAGAAAGCCCACGGACACAGAAGATGTTATATTATAGCCGACTCTCGGGGCAATGACATAAATAACATCAATTGGGTTTTTCTTAGGACGTGTGCTATTTAATTTAGCGAAGGAGTACCTCTTGTAACTTTAGAAATAGTCCGTTTCTTCCCACTTCTGCACATCACTCATACGGTGCCCATATTATTCTGTATTTCACTTTGTGTGCTAATATGAATAGCATGACCCTGCGGAGTTCACTGTGCTCCGACTCTTGTTGACTTCTCTGCTGCCTCTCCTTTTCATCACAATACAGAGAATACACGCAAGACACAAAGGCGATGCTGAAGCGTCTCAGCGGAGGCTCATGGCATGCTTGGTCGGGGCCGAATTGGAGAGGAGGAAAAAGGGAATCACAGAATAGTTGCCGTTGGTGCTCCGAGTCATGATATGGGTGCTGAGTGAGGCTCGGCTAGCCACGCTTTTGTCTGGCTGGGTGAGAACCTGGCTATTGACTCGGGCTGAACACTACACACAAACGTCCGTCTTGACAAGTAATTTAATACGGTGCATTTATACTGAGATTAAAAAAAGCTCTTCCAATATGTGGAAAAGGATTTAGTTTGGCTGCAGCACATTTTAATAGTGTCTCAATATTGATTTTTTAACAAAAAAAACTTTCCTTGTCAGCTGGAAAATCTAAATTCAAGACTATTAACTTACTTTTAAGTTGAGCATTTAATTGTTTTTTGGAGAGCAATCCAGGACACAGACACCTTATAATATCCCCTCTTCCTGGTTAGATATAGTACCAAAAGGATTGGGGTTTTTCTGTTTTAGCACAAAAAGACATGAACAGTTGTTACAACTACACTCCTTTTTTGTCACCCCTTCCTAGTTTCTAAATAATAACAAGAAATATGAATCAGATTAAATCACATTACACTGTATAGTATGCAGAAACTAAGCCAATTACATGAGGCCTAATCCTTTCTGCAGACTTTATGTGACATATCTAACTTTACTACAGGTCTGCGTTCTGTTACATAAGAGAGGAAGTCGTGGGATGTGACATTTCGGCCCTACACTATATTTTGATGAGAAAAATAAATCCCTGATACAGAGAGTGGATTGTTGTCCTCGGCATATGGTCATAGGGTTAGGGTTAGGATTATTATTATGATGCATGACACACACAGAAACCATCTTATTGATGGAAATATGTGATTTTTTTATTTTCTGATGTCCTTAGAGGACACCATTTGTGTCAAAAAACTGCCATAAAATGATATATTAATATTATTTTTTACTTTCACTGAGTTCAATTTTTAACCAACCAGATCATCACTACCAAATATTCATTCATTTTCAGAATTTTAACCATTTAAATTCCAGTTTGTTTACATAATGCCACTTTTTTTTTTTTTAAACTTAATTATTTTATGTATACTAAATGCTAGGTTGATCTTTTTTTCACAGTCTGGGTTATGTCAATGATTAACAACAACATTGATTTTGATGCATTTTAATTTTTTGTGCAGTGATTTTTTATATAAAAAAAACTCCCACTTGTTATTTTAGAGGACAAAAATGTTAGCTTCCTAAAACTGCTATAAAAATACTATATATTAATATTATTTAACACTTTCACTGAGTTACATTTTTTAACCAACATCAGTCCTGATCATCACTACTAAATATTGTTTTTCAGAGACTTCAGCCACTGTTATTTATTTTATTTATGAATTATTTTTCACAGTCTGTGGAAACCAGGAAAATAGCATGTATTTGGAAAAAAGAAAATAGTAAAAACTACAATTTTGAAACCAGTGCTCTAGTTTGAAAGCCTGATATAATAGAATGCATGATTTTATGCTGTAATGGCCATGGGGTCAAAAACTGTGGTTTTAATGGGTTTCAATGGGGACATTTTGGTCCTTAAGGGTCTGAGTGTATGAATTTTGGCTACACAGTTTATTATAGACTCATTATAGGAGCTGAGGTTGAACTTCCAAAATAAAAAAAAACCTCACACACTTACCAAAATGTATGCCATACATACTAACACAGCCAAAATGATTGAAAAAAAATAAAATTAAAGAGCCTGAAATGTCCCTAATGGTGCACACGGGTTGGAAAAAGAAATAGTCCCTTAAAACTTTCTCTTCCTGTTTAGAAGAGCTTTCTCTGCCTTCAATATTCTGGTCACTGTGACCTCTGCACTGCTCAGCACTCACTTCTTCTACTCTTGACGCTCGGGTGGATTGAGGCTCCCCTTGAGCTCATAAGCTGCTGTGGACGAGAGGTTAGCCGAAGTTCTTTCACTGCCCTCCATCCGCTCGTAACAAAGACATTTCTCAAATCTGGTTTTCTAACAAAATATCATCCTTTAGGAAAAGCTAGAGTATGTTATAAAAAATGTATTCCAAATTGAAAAGCGTCTTCCACGCTGTAAGAAATGTCAACAGATTAGTATTAGGGTGTGGGAACCTCAAGGGCGTTGGAGTGACGCAGCTGCGTTCATACTGTGTGTGCCAGCGTGGTGTCAGCGACGTTTATTTACTGAGGTTATCGGCTTTTCACAAATATGAAACATGTCTCTATATTGATGCTTCAAGGATTTATGTTGGCAGGACTTTTATATTCAACAGCAGGAAAAGAAGCTTAAATCTTTGTTACAAATGCACAAAGGCATAGTTATTCAACACATTATTTCTATGTATGGCTCAAGTGGGAACAAACTCAACGGCACCGGCTGCAACGGCAGAAAAGAGCTGCCGGAGGAAGAATAACACCAGCCACACAGACGGTGCAGATACTCTATCCAAGCCTCTGGATGGGGTTTAGCTTTTTGTATTTTCTCTTGGTGAAGTGATGAAAAGGCTAGAGGTGTGCCCGCTCTGGGAGGTGCAGTCAGAGAAGCCAAACAAACCCAGACGTGGTATCAGATCTCAGGGTTAGAGCTGTCCAGCTGGGGTCACTGTTGTGGTGTGTTTAATGAGTCTCTCTCTCTGTGTGTCTGTCTGTCTCATCATCTATCACAATAACAAGTGCTGGACTAGTGGGCTGAAGGCGATGGTCGGAGCTCACTTTGAGAGGAAGTGATTTGCAACCTTCACCGACACCTGTAACATGTGTGTGCTGATGTGTGAGGCGTTTGGGAAGCTGATGTGTGTGTGAGGCTTTTACACAACCAACCGGCTGCTGGCATAGTGAGGCTGCAGTTTACACATCTTTTAAAAATGTACATACCAAAACCCTTAAAGTGATACTGATACCAATAGAGTAATTCATTCGATACCCATCATGTGAATGGAAGCTGTGTGTGTCCCACTGGCTCACTAATCGCCGCTGCACTGCACAACGTTCATCCAGCAGTTACCACTGATAATAATGCCGACAATTGGCTGTGAGTAAAACAGTCATCTTTCTAGATCTGGCCACAAAAAGGATGGATTGCAGGTATCATTTGATTGGAGAAGTTTTGATACTACTTGGTACTGGGATATTTCGGTCGATACCTTATAAGTAAAATGTACCGATACGCAGCACTAGTGCTCATTTGACTAGTACACAAGAAAATGGCGATTGTTGTTAGTTGTTATGGTGAAAGAACAGAGGCATGTGCTAACATGCTAACAAGTTGACCAAGGTCAAAAAACGGTATATTGCCAAGAAGTGAAAGTCAATTGTTCGTTCTATTGCAACATCAGCGCCCAGCAGCAGAGCTACGCTTCCGCCATTTTGGACTGAAAGCGACTATCGGACGTCTTCTATATCACGTCTTTCCAGTGGTTGGCGCAGGCGAGTGCAGTGGCGTTTGGTTCGGCGAGGTCATCATTGGTACATTTTGGAGCATGGCCACATCTCATGATGTGTTCCATGGATTGGGATTCGCCACGCACACATATGCATCTTGTTATTTTCCATTTCTTCACGGACACCTTGCATCCACTAAGAAGTGCCGAACAAAAGTAAAACAAAAATATTTCTATTCTATTGTCATATTCTACCAAAATGGCTTACGTTGAACAATAAAATATTATAAATATAATACGCGTTTACAGTCCAAAATGGTGGCAGCGGCTGTTGTCAGAAAAACACCGGAGCTTTGTCTCTTTGCCGAGGTTCTGTCGGGTTTCAAGCATTCTCAACTGTTATTGAAGCACAGAGCGACTTAGGAAGGGTCAGTTACTTCATTGGTTTTGTTTTCTGTACGGTGCGGCACTTAGAAGTCGGTACAATGAGGTGACATCGAAAACGGGTCATCCCTTTTGATAAGACACAAAAGAAAAGTCATTAAGTCATTCAGTCCTTGTGTGACCTGAATGTGTTTGAGACAGTGCAAGCAGTTTTGTCCTACTTCTCTGGTAACACGATGTCCTCACAGTACTTCACACTGTACGAGTTCGCTATGATATAAAAAAATGTTCCCCAGCTTTGCTCCAAATGTATTTTCATCCCCAACAGTACGAAGAACACCATCACATAACCAATTTGCTGTGTGACACCAAGCTTCCAGCGACTACCTCTGAGGTGCAAAAGGTTGTAATCTTTCTCTATAATTCTGTTTTAGAAACTGTAAAAAACAGTTCCACCAAATACAGAGCAGCAGCTGAAATTATACCCTTAGGCAAAACTGTTACAATGGTGATATTTTAATAATAATTGTACATGATGAAGGAGTAGAGTTGAATGTAGTGAAACTAAAGGGGAGGAAAAGAAAGAGAGTGAAATCTCATTGTCATGGCAACCTTTTTGGCAGAACGAGCTTCGCAAAGGCATATTTTCTTCGCTCTCCGGGGAGTTGGGTAAACTGTGAATATAATAATGTGATAATGCATCTGACAAATACAGGAGGTGTGATGTGATGCTGTGCTTTGTAAGTTCTCTCGGTTGCCCTGATAGCAATGTGTTTCTCTAATTTCCTGTTCTTTTAGAAGGGGAGGTGTCACTCCACACACCAAGTTATCAGCTTTACGTTGTGAATGCTATCTGGACAGTGTGGGCTTTCATACTGCAGTTACAGGAATGTGTACCAAATGCACTTTTTTCCTCATATCATGCCTCCAGTATTGCAAAAAAATGACTTATCTAATTGGGAAATAGCGGTTGAGTAAATGGATGTTGCTCTATGGATCCATAAGGAGAGGCGTTTTCAAAGTCTGACACTGTGGGCACCCCCAAACACACAGAACATATCTGTACATGAATAAATGAATAAAGGAGAGTGTCAGTGTTCCTGACATAGAACCATGTTGATGGGACAATCTGAGCCTCAAAATACTGATTGCGCAACATGAAAAAATGTAATATTAATGGATTTTGTAATGCTTATCATTCTTTGCTTTGATTTGGGGCATGATTATACTTTAAGTTTTGGAACTACATTTTCCATCATTTCTGGGCTTTGGGGGGTGTAAACAGGAAGTTCCCATGGAGTCAGTTAGTTAGCTGATGGCTACAACTTCAGGCCTGTTATTTTATTGGAGTTGCAACGATTAATTGATTAATCGATTAGTATTAGTACTATTACATTTATCGTCAACTATTTTGATAATTAATCGGTTTGAGCAATTATCTTAGAACAAAAAATTCTCTGATTCCAGCTTCTGAATGTGAATATTTTCAGTAGTAGACAGTAAAGTAGTGGGCAAAACAATTTGATGATGTCATCATTTTTCATCATTCTGACATTAAATAGACCAACCTAATTGATTAATCAAGAAAATAATCGACAGATGAATCAACAATGAAAATAATCGTTAGCTGCAGCACTATATTATATATTTTTGTTTACATTTTGACACATTGGCACCATTAAAAGTATGCCGAATTAGCCATTAGTACTTCATGTTTATATTGTGCCCATGGATGCACAGAAAATCACCACTGGTTTACTTTATTACTGAAGGAAACTTAAAAACGTGATGATTTTGAGGCAAGTTCTGGAGTTATAAGGAGCGTGTTTGTTTCTCTGACTTTTAAGTGGATCTACGGATGTTTATTTGCAATATAAGAATGTGTGTATCACGTCTGCATGTTAAGATTAGACCGAGTTATGACTTTGAGAAGAAGTGTGATTTTTGACGCAAATTGCAGACCCTCTCTTTCTTCACACCCTGTGAGTTTGAAAACCCACGCATTAGGGTTCATGCATCTAAAATTAAAAAAACAGGAAAAAACAAACTAACTAGCTCTCTTGCTGCCACAACAGTTGGCATATACTGTAGAAACTTAGAAGGATTCAATATGTCCATCGGTCGTGTCTAGAAGCTAAAACGCAAACGCAAAAAAAAGAGCAAAAACTTGGACAAACTCTGGTGAGACTTTCTGCCCGACGACCTATCCTAACCTTAACCCTTCGAGATCAATACCTAACTTTAACTATTCAAGATCAATGGCTTACCTTAGCCATCTCGTGAGTTACACAATTTGTGCAATTTGCAATGTTACCGTCTAGCCATGACCATGACCATCTATAATATGAGCCTGCAGTGGGATGAAGCATTTTTGCAAAAAGCACTTTCCACTATAGTGAAACTGCAGCTTTAACGTTCTTGTGAGACTGTATAGAACATGCAAACAGATGCCCCCCCACCCAAACACACACACACACATGCACTCACACATCCTTTCATGCACAAACACACTGCAATTTCCACCATATCATTACTGTGCAGTCCCATACACCTTTCATCCTCCCTCTCCTCAGAGTCACTGGGAGCAAAATTTGATTTCCGCCTCATAACTCTCTCCATAATGCGATATCGCCAGCACTAAATTGCCGAGATAACCTTTATCAGAGTAGAGGTGAAAGCCCTGAATCGTTGAGTGGTTATTCCTCTGCCAGGCAAAAAAAAAAAAAACAAGCGGCGGGGGTGGGTGGAGGGGGATAATAGATATTTTCCCTCGGGCAGAGCCACGGACACCTCAACGGCATCACTGAGACATTTGGATCAACGCCAGGGACTAAAGAAATGTTTGGAAGGAATGGAAACGGAGAATAATCCCTCCACCAGGTGTCGTTTGCACAACTTTTTTGGAGTCATTTGCCAAGTCTGTCTGTGAGTATGTTTTGTGTGTATAATATATGAGCTGCGAATTATGCTCTTTCAATAAATCTTTGTTTACTCAACCTCAGAGAAAGTATCAAAGAGCCGGGCCTCTTGAGGCTTTCTGTGCTGCTCTTTGGTACATCTCTGAATACACCCAAAAGAGCTGGCTTTCTCTTTGTTTTCGTCCTTCTGAGGAATAATTCAATGGCTTGTATATGTATTTTTTAAAATGTCTTTCGTCATATAAAATGTAGTTTATGATGCATTATGTGACACAATACTGAAAAAGATTTTGAAATGTTGTGATTTCTGTTGATTGCAAAAGCAAATACTAGAGCGTACTTACAGTACATGTACTGCAGGGGCGTAAGAAAATATAAGAAAATATTGAGTATTGCGATTTTATGTTTTATGATACTGTATCGATTTTCAAAAACACTATTGATTTTTAATTAGTAGTTTACATGCAAAGATTAATTGCAAAGAGATGCGCTCTCTCAAAGTAGTGCTATGATGCAGGATGTTACAGGGACTGTGATAACTGCAGACCTCACTGTCCCGATTGCATACAAATATATATGTATATAAATATAATAATATGACAGTTTCCCTAGATTTAAAAATCACAATATATCACCTTTCTTACACAATACACAATATATTCCAATATGCAATATATATTCAGTGTTCGGTTGTACTTAGATCTACTCTCTGGTGTCACTCTGGTTGCAAAAAAACAAGATAGCAACGGCCAAAAACCGAGATAGCGGCGTCCAAAATGCTGAACTTGAGGCTTCAATACGGCGGTGTACAAACCAATAGGTGACGTCACGGTGACGGTCCACTTCTTATATACAGTCTGTGCATATTACTCATCAAGTAGGATGTTAAATGCAGATTTTTTACTCATAATTATGTTATTTTAGATTGTTGTAATGACAGCTACCTTAGTAAATTATCTGAATTCTTCCACCACTGATAATAAATTACCACAATTCAGCATTTAATATAACTCTAATTAAGTTCTATGTGATCTCAATATTGCCAAATGCAAATTCCTCACTCGCTGCTGCTGCAATCTACGGAGAATAAATGCGCGAGCGGAATGAAAAGATAATTACGTGATGTTGAAACGATCAAGGATGATGAAGAAGACAAAAACGTCGAGACAAAGCAGCCGACAACTGCCGGCTTGAAGTAAATGAAGGGAGGAAAAAAAAGTGTTCATGAGGACACATGCTGAGCGGCTCGATTGTTATTGTAACCAGGGAAGTTGAGCAGATTCTTTATTTTGGGGAGCAGCCTGGGGAGGCAAAGGCCAGTGAGTCACGGCTTTAGAAATAGTCACCTGCGCAATATCTGCTTGTCTCAAGCCACTTTCTCATTATCATCATTTGGTCTGGAGCTTTTGTGTTATTACACTACAGAGGTAGCACCAGGATCTCATGCAGGTTCCATAATTGCCCATCTAGTCTATACACTCAAAGTGTTATATAGTACTGCTGTGACACTGATTACAACTTCTAAGTAGTCCATACCTCAAAGCTATACTTATTGTTTTCACTTCGCTGAGTGCATAGCAAATCAAGCATTTCTTACATCTGCTCATGGAGAGGTGGGAATTATGATTCATTGTTTGAAACAATTCCATTCGGTTCAAGTCAAAGAATCAAAGTCACTGTAGTCTGTTCACTGTTGAATGAACTATGGGGTGGATTGCCATGAAATCATTTTTTTCCCTATACTTTAGTTTTGTAAGAATTTGTTAAAAAACAGGTGCAGTACCAGCAGGGGGCAACAAAACCACTTAGTTAGGTTTAGGCAACAAAACCACTTAGTTAGGTTTAGGCAACAAAACCACTTAGTAAGGTAAAGGCAACAAAACCACTTAGTTAGGTTTAGGCAACAAAACCACTTAGTTAGGTTTAGGCAACAAAACCACTTAATTAGGTTTAGGCAACAAAACCACTTAGTTAGGTTTAGGCAACAAAACCACTTAGTTAGGTTTAGGCAACAAAACCACTTAGTAGGTTTAGGCAACACAACTACTTAGTTAGGTTAGGGAAAAACATCATAGTTGGCCTTAAAATAAGTATGTAAACTAAGTATGATACATGCGCACACATCGAATAAAAACATCTACATATTAAATATGATAAGTTCAAGATTTCTTCACTCACGTACTGAACACATCTCTTCTCACGCTGCCTTTAAGAGTAAGAAAGCAGCACCAGATTGTTTTCTAGTTACCACTTATCACCTCCAACAGTTTAAAAATAAAAGTTAAAATGGGTAAACAGATCATGTTCAGCCAAAGTGAGGTCTCACTTTGAGACAATCGCAGGTTCTTAATAGTAGCTGCTTCATTGCTGAGACACAGTCACACTTTCAGTTTCATTAACACTGCTCATATCCCAAATGGGGTTGAAACACGGGCCAAATTCAATCGAGCGACTTACTGTACATTCGTAAGAAAAAGAGAGAGAGAGAGAGAGAGAGAGAGAGAGAGAGAGAGAGAGAGAGAGAGAGAGAGAGAGAGAGAGAGAGCAGCATTGTAAGCAAAGTCCCTCTTCCAAGTCCCCAACCAGCCTTATGCTGCCAATTCACTCGGGCAAATTATCAATAATGTCTCTATCTGCTGTGATTTAGAATTACATAATTATTTTTGAGCAACACTTTCAACGTTGGCTCCGGCAGCTAATTATGAACTAGGAATAAAAAGGCTGCGTTATTGCATAAGAATAGAAAATCAGCGCGGAGATGTACTTCGTTGAGGATGAAAAATGGCCCCAATACCTGAGATAATAAGAATTTTGATTATTCACAGAAAATTAGAAACACGGAGAGTCCCATTCTGAGCTCGGCATGAAGCTAATGGGCTGATAGCGCAGAGAAACAGGGAAATGCATCATGTTCTGTTTGTTCTCTGTGTAAAATCTGGTTGTTTCAACCGCGCCGGTGATGGATGAGGTGGAGGATATATCCAGCAACTCAGAGCCAACACGTCTAGGTTTTGGCAGGACGGGGTAATAGCGAGAAAGGTACATCGCTCCCGCTCTGCCAAGCAACCCACAACTCTTCCAGTTAACTCCATCAGCATTAAAGGCAAAAAAAAAGTATCTTCATTGATTTAAACGCGGATGTTTAAAACCATAAATATCAATGTTAAAAGGAGTGCATCTGCGGCGAGCTTTATTTTGAAAACGGTCACGATTCAAGACTTAAATCATCAGCTCTCTCTGGAACGTCTTCATGGAGTCCAAATACGTCTGCGTTTAGAGAAGATTAAGTTGTTGCCAAAGCTGTGCAGCAATGAAATAGGATTTTAGGTCACAGCGGGAACAAGAGCTTATTCCGAGGATGTGTACAGGAAAAGACAAGTTGATTTTTAGCCTAATGCACCCTTGATCGCATCTATTCTCTGTCTCAAAAAACTATTAGTTCTGGGTCATATGAGGGTAGAGATGTGATTTTCTGTCCCTGGTGTGAATAAAGCCGAAGACGCCTGGCGCATATGAATCCCCCCCCCAAAAAAAGCTCTCTGGCTCAGACTATATGTCTATCAATGAGAATTATGTGAGCACCAGTTGGCATCGATGTGTCACTCTTTCCCTCCTCTTCCTCCCTGCTTTTCAATCCGTCCCCATTCTCTCCCTCCGCGGCACAAAAGGGTCTATAGCGGGGCCGTCTGAGCGGTAGAAAAGACCTTAATGTTTTCAGGAAGCCGATGATGCCTCGGCCATACCCAATGTGCCACGAGCCAATAG
>CAKAKQ010034921.1:0-18151 GCA_916700675.1 Helicolenus avius
TCTCCGGCTTGGATAATTGCTGTCTGGATCCTCCCAACTCAGCAGATTCCTCCAAGTCATAATGAGGAAGAAAAAAAGTGCGCATGTGTGTGATCGAGGTAAGCAAGTTGGGTGTACAGTAGGCATGAGCAGAGAAGCATAAACAGTAGCACAGAGCAACAGAGCTAATCAAAGGATCCCCGCGGACTCCAGCGATGCCAAGGAAGCACAACGCAGTACTGTTATTGAACTGATTATCTGCAAGACAACAGGAGCAACGGTGCCTTAGTTAACCAGATAGGTTTCTACTGAAATGGAGAGTACAGCATAACCTGCAATATAAAGGGAATTTCAAGATACTCCTTACATACACAGCAAGCAAACAGGGGGGCTAACTTAGCTTCACTTCAGTCTGATATAGAGGCCAATACTGAAATACAGAGCTACCATTGTTACTGTATATCATCTATAGATAATGTAAAAACCAACGTGATCTCATGGGAAGGCGTGCAAATGAAGCAACGCTTTTAAGGAAATTTCATGTGTCGTGTCTACACATTTTAAGCTTTCTGCGCGTCATTTCTCCTTCCCAACTCGTTACATGTGGATGCCGTTTTAATGTGGTAAATGTTATGAATTCAAGCAAAACTACTTGGTTAGGTTTAGGCAAAAACACTACTTGGTTAGGTTTAGGAAAAGTAACTTCCGCAATTAAGTTACAGCACTTCTGGAGTTCTTTGAAGCCAAACTGCGATCATTTCCTAAACCTAACTAAGTAGTTCCTTTGCCTAAACCTAAGCAAGCCTTTCTTTCCTTAAACCTAAGTAGTTTTGTTGCCTAAGCCTAACCAAGTTGATCTTTTCCTAAACCTAACTAAGTAGTTTTGTTGCCTAATCCTAACCAAGTCAATCTTTTCCTAAACCTAACTAAGTAGTTCCGTTGCCTAAAGATAATGGTTTAGGCTAAAATAAGTATGTTTAGGGTTACGTAAATTAAGTAACGTGCGTATGTTATGTAGTCAGCGTAAATAAGTCAACGGTTGAGTTTTGGTTTCACATCTCATCCTCCCCTATGCAGACCTTCTGGCTATTTATACCACGTCACATGACTTCTGAAGCACCGGCTCAGACCGTCTATTATTGACGCGGCATAAAATGACACACAAAAAGCAAAAAATGCTTACACACAAAATGACTTTGACGTGTTACTCATAAGCCATTTGGTGATGCCAGGAAGACAAATGTCATCAAGCCAGATAACAAACTTTTGTTGGCTACGTTATTTGTGTGCCATCCATTGCATAATACTTTATTTTCTTTGTCTTGCTTATATAAGTTTAAAGTCTTGTCAGCCTGTCTAATGAAAACTGGAATAGTATGGCTGAAGACATTGAATGTAGAAATATGCTTACGGAGTCAGAACAAAGAGAAAACACTTAAGTTTGCTTTTATTTTTGCCGTCTCTATTATCACTTGGAATCCGAGAAACCGATAAAACCCCTGTCTGCAGATGTTACAGACAGGTGCCACAGACATTACCTCAAGAGGAGACAGTATACATTAACCGTAACACCGTAACCTCACCTTGTTCCTGCCCTACTTTGCGATTTCTCTCTCTTCCCCGTCCTGTCTCTCCATCTGCAAACTCTCGTCCTCACCCACCGGTCCTCTCATTTCTGTGTTTCCATTAGTCCAAAGCTTTATACGGGCTTGGCTAATGGGGGCCTGATTAATGACGAGGGCTCGGCTCAAAGCCATTAGCTTCCAAACTCCCTCAGGAGAGAGTTGAAGGATGGAGAGAGGTAAGGAAGGGGAAGTAGATAGGCAGAAGGAGGAAAGTTTAGGGTGGGGCCCGGGGATACACCAGGCACGAGGCCAACAGAGGAACAGACGCAGTGGAGAGAGGATGGAGACGTTTACACCGTTGTTGAAAAGTCAAAGTCACCACGGCTGAAACTATGAGGTATCAAATAATGTCTAACAGGCACTAAGATGTAGATGGAGCCTTCTGGCCTCACAAGACCCACTAATTCCCCTGCCAAAGAAGTTCACTTTCAATCCCCTCCAGCTTAATATCATGAGATGATTTGGAAAATCTAAATGAAAGCCCCATTAAAAATGCACAGTACTTAAGACAGTGCTTTTATAGTCCAACCGCTCTCAGCCGGCACAACCGTATTCATCAGATTCATTTGAATTATCGTATGAAATACAGCGGCGACAGTGAAAGGAGATATCTGCAGTTCTCGTGGAGTGACACAGATTCGTTTTGATGACTACCCCTTTGGCCTAACAGATGCCTCTCCAGCATCTGCAGATGGTCTCATCAGATCAAGTTGTTTTTGACATTGCTCTTTCCCCGTTACGAGCTCCATCGGTTAATGAGCGCGGCGGAAAAAGGATTCATCCCTTCAAACTGTGCCCCCACCCAGGGCACACTGTGCCATCCTGCCGTGTTACAGGACCGTTGGTGGAGCACAGAAAGGCCCGTTAAAGTGATTTAACACCATCACAGGAACACAAGAGTGTGGCTAAGAAACATGTTACAGCAGCAAAGCGAAGCACTGGGGGGTAGATTGGAATGGAGGAGATATACAGTACATGGAAGCAGGGAGACCAGCAGAGAGAAAGAGAGAGGGGGATTTCTCATGCAATGTATTATATCACATATAGTTATTTAAATCAGGTTTCAATTGGTTACATCATGTCCCCTCTACTGAGCAGCACAGTCGCACGGCAGTTTGTGAAATAGTCACAAAATGTAATGTATTGATTCGAACACATAGACACAAATTTCCCATTTTTTTTTGCGTGATGGTCGGCACGAAATAGATTCTTATGTAATTGTGAAACAGGAAGTATAAAGAGCAGCGAACGCCGGTCGAACTTTTGCCCAGGAGACCGGCGTTCGTGTCCCGTGTGAAACCAGAAGTCAACGTTGATTTGTCAAGTAACTTCCGTAATTAAGTTACAGCACTTTTAGAGTTATTTGAAGCCAAACCACGATCTTTTTCTAAACCTAACTAAGGAGTTTTTGTCATGTAATACTTACTTAAGTTCCATACTTAAGTTACTCCACTTTGGGTGCTATTTTAACCCAAACTGAGATCATTTCCTAAACCTAACTAAGTAGTTTTGTTGCCTAAGCCTAACTAAGTTCATCTATTCCTAAACCTAACTAAGTAGTTTGTTACCTTAGCCTAATCAAGTTGATCTTTTCCTAATCCTAACTAAATCATTTTGTTGCATTAGACAAACCAATATGACCTTTTCCTAAACCTAACTAAGTATTTGCGTTGCCTAAACCTAACCAAGTAGATATTTTCCTAAACCTAACTAAGTAGTTCCGTTGCCTAAACCTAAGCAAGCCTATCTTTCCTTAAACATAAGTTGTTTTATTGCATAAACCTAACTAAGTAGTTTTGTTACCTAAGCCTAAACAAGTTGATCTTTTCCTAAACCTAACTAAGTACTTTTATTTTGAAAAAAAATTTGATCAATGTGTTGTACATAGTAATAAAAAACCTGCATTCCTCATGCACAAGAGGATTTTAAGGTCCAAGTGACACCGATTGGTTAGGAAACGTTAGGAAAGAAACTATTTATCTTATTTTCCTACTCATAATTATTTTGTTATGTTAAAACAACATTTGTTTTCTTATCCATTGCCCATTCTTTGCACACCATGGCCATTACATTTGCTACACTGGTCTGATGATTATAAGATGCTGGACAGAGAGTGGAAAAGACGTCTGCTCGCCTCCTCTCATCCTCTGTAATCACTCTCGGGTGAGAGTGGTAGCAGCGGTACTGATTGCAGTGTCACTCTCCAATGACAGGAAGGGCGATGACATTGATTGAGGGGCTGTTACAGTGCAAACTTATATCACATTACCCATCTCACACATGAATCAACTATTGACAAAACATATGATATGAAAAAGCCTTCCCTGTGCCTGATGATGTCTCAGAGAGCAAGGACATGCTTCTCCACACTTGGGAGGAAGTGACCAGGGTCCTCTATTCCTGGCACAGAAGATAGCTTGTAGCAATAGCTTTTTTTTTATTTTTATATTCAGTTCCTGCGCTGTGTTTGTTTTGTGATAATTCATGCTTTGGAACGGATTACGGTGCACCTGCGAAATCATCATGGAAGCCATTCACCAGAAAGTGAGACAGACGGGAGCATGCTGATGAGAAAGGGAGGGTTTGAGCGAGCCAAAGAGAGGCTGGGAATATAACGGGATGGATGGGAAAATAAAAAGAATACAGAATGATATATAACAGATTATAACAGCTGGCGCGGCAGTTAATAACATTTTTTATCTGAGGCGCGAGCCCACTGGCGTTATGGCGTTTAGAGACCTCTGCAGGAAGTGGAATGAATGTGAGCCGAGGGCGGGGACTATCCATCAATTTATTTTGTTCATTTGCACAACAGATCCCATTTCATATCTCTGTAAATCTCCGAAACAAAAGGAGAGAACCAGTCCGCATGATGCCAATTGACGAACGAAAATAGAAAAAAAAAACGATTGCATGGGTGGGGACACGTCTGGTTAATCATTTAGATTAAAGGGGACCTATTGTGCTTTTCCCCTTTCCTTTAATGTGTTATATAGTTTTCAATGCATGTAAAAGGTCTGCAAAGCTACAAAGCCCAAAGTCTATGCCAAAGAGAGACACTCTCCCCAACTGTTCCTGAACTGCCTAAAAATGCATTGATTGAAGTCCCGCCTTTTCTTCCGTAACGTGGTGATGTCACCAAGTAACATATTTCCATATTACCTGCCTAGTGGCTAGTTTGGCACGTCCTCAAACAAAGCTATTGTTAAACATGTTACCAGAACAATGCTACAACAAGAAAGTGTTGCAGAGAAGAGAAAATGGAGACACGACTTCAAGCAATTCTTCCTCCTCTCTTCATGTCTTCATATACAGATTAAGAAAAGTTCAACCCTGGCTCTCTGCCCCCTGAAAACCTTGCTGTCTAATCAGGATTAATTGGCCCGCCTTTTGCCTAATAACACCTGCTGAACTGTGCTTCTGACATTTGTGCGTAGTGACAGCTTCGCCCGTTCCTCTCCCTGACCTTTCCCCATTTGCAATTTTCGCCTCGGCGTAGGTCCATCTTTCCTTCCCACCAACATTTCTCCAGGTTCATTATCATTTGAGGGGGGGCTACGAGTGCCAAGGAAGCAGCTGCAGACGATGAGAGGCGAAACTTCACAGAGCGGATGAATGTCAGGGTTCTCTAAACTAGCTCTGTGTCTGCAAATAAAATGCCTCTCTGATTACAACACAACCCAGTAAACATTCAATCAATACATAGATGATGATGTGACACCCTGAACAATGTTTAAAGCCTGCTCTCTTTTCACTGAAATCAAACGAGGCACGATGTATTCATCCTCTGCTTAATGCATCACGGTGGATTTGGTATCTCCCACTCATAAGATGTGCTAGTTCCCAAAGAAACACAGAGAGATAATGTTTTTAGTAATTTGGAGCAATCACTTTGTGTGAAATGGGTTTCGATAGGGTTTTGATTGCGCTATCTATCTCAACAGGTCAGTCATTTACCTACTTGAATAGCGAGCCAAAGGAGATAGAAGCATGTATTGATAGTAAATAGCCTCCCAGCGGTTAACGAGGAAAATAAATTCTCTAACCAAAACATCCTTTTGGTTGTATAAATTGAGTTCATTATATTGACTGACAGTTTTTCCTGTTAATCACCATTATCACTGTATGATAATACCACACGAAGCAAGGACGAACCAGTGGAGGGCTTGTACTGTGATGCAGTAAAATCAGGATGTGATGAGTCAACGTATCCTCATACAACGGCTCCTTCAATATCTTCCTCATTCTTCGTGTGTTTTCCTACGAATGTCCAGCAGCACGTGTCAATTTATGCTCGTTACATGCATACAATATTTTCAAAATAAACTTCCATCTTCACAGGAAACAGCTTGGTTAGGTTTTGGAAAAGATTGTTGTTTGGGTTAAAATAACTACGATTGAAATAGGTTAGGTTTAGGCAACAAAATTACTTAGTTAGGTTTAGGCAACAAAACTACTTAGTTAGGTTTAGGCAACAAAACTACTTAGTTAGGTTTAGGAAAAGATCGACTTTGTTAGGCTTAGGCAACACTACTACTTAGGTTTAGGAAATGATCGACTTGGTTAGGTTTCGGCAACAAAACTACTTAGTTAGGTTTAGGAAATGATCGACTTGGTTAGGTTTCGGCAACAGAACTACTTAGTTAGGTTTAAGAAAATATCAACTTTGTTAGGTTTAGGCAACAAAACTACTTAGTTAGGTTTAGGAAAATATCGACTTTGTTAGGTTTAGGCAACAAAACTACTTAGTTAGGTTTAGGAAATGATTGACTTGGTTAGGCTTAGGCAACAAAACTACTTAGTTAGGTTTAGGAAATGATCGACTTGGTTAGGTTTCAGCAACAAAACTACTTAGTTAGGTTTAGGAAATGATTGACTTGGTTAGGTTTCGGCAACAAAACTACTTAGTTAGGTTTAGGAAAAGATCAACTTTGTTAGGCTTAGGCAACAAAACTACTTAGGTTTAGGAAATGATTGACTTGGTTAGGTTTTGGCAACAAAACTACTTAGGTTTAGGAAAAGATCAACTTTGTTAAGCTTAGGCAAAAAAAACTACTTGGGTTTAAGAAAATATCAACTTTGTTAGGTTTAGGCAACAAAACTACTTAGTTAGGTTTAGGCAACAAAACTACTTAGTTAGGTTTAGGCAACAAAACTACTTAGTTAGGTTTAGGAAAAGATCGACTTTGTTAGGCTTAGGCAACAAAACTACTTAGGTTTAGGAAATGATCGACTTGGTTAGGTTTCGGCAACAAAACTACTTAGTTAGGTTTAGGAAATGATTGACTTGGTTAGGTTTACTACTAACTACTACTGTAAGAACGGTGTATGAGAACAGCCTGGCTGAGTTTGGGATAAGGAGTATGCTTCATTTTCATTGTCTATATACTATAGCGCAGATAGAGCAGGTACAAATAACAATGAGGATTTGACTTGCAGAAGCTGTAACATCAATAAAAATAAATATTGAAAATTAAAGTTACAGTCCTTTTATATTTTGTCCCATCCCTATTTGTATCTTTTTATACACCGTTTTATGCCTCTTCTTTTTTCCCTGTTCTCTATGCTACTGTAACACAGAACATTCCTTTCATGAGACAGCTCAGATACAGTATGTTTCCTGTAGTTGTGTGTGTTTTCATGTCTTCTGTGACTCACCGCTGTAGACATATTCGACAGATCAGTCAGCGTTTCTCAAAAACACACTTCAAGTAGCCCTCGTTGGCAACTGAGCGAGTATGTCCATTTCAAATGTCCAGCGTGTGATTGAACCGGGAATAGGCTGCTATTTGGTGTCTTTTAGTATGAGTAATGTTTGCTGTAATTTACCATTTTGTACTTCAGCGGTGCTGCCTTCGAGGGATAAACCGCAGCGGAGTAAAAAAAGGGCCTCACATCTTGCCGGTGTTTTATTTCGGTCTTGTTTACAGACAGAAACTAAGCTGTAGTGTGGAGCCAAAAACTCTAAACCAAACTAAATACTGACAGCCAGTTCCTCTTGGTTTCTTTCATATTACCAATTGAGTCAAATTCAGTTTGACTTTCTGTCATGTGAATCATGAAAAAAAGAGAGAACAGTTTAAAATATAATTCAGTAATTTAACAGCAACAATGAATGTTCTCCCTTAAGTCATGCAGCTCGAAGCGCGGATTGAGTCGCCTTTTTCTTTTTCTCTGAGGAACAAAGTTTCTCAGAGAACAAAGAGAGAGAGAGAGAGAGAGAGAGAGAGAGAGAGGAATGGCAGTCCGATTAGGAAAAAAAAAAAAATCATTTAAAAAAGTTAAACGCACGTAATGAAATTTTAATTTAATACATGAGTAAAATGGGCGAGTGAAGGATTGGGAAAAAGACCAAGAAAAAAAAATGAGAAATTAAAAGAAGGAGCAAAATAATAATACTTTAAATGTGCTTTTACTGCAGTTAATCGCTGCCCTGTTCCTTTTTATTTCATGCTGTTAAAAAGACGCCGGCTCAAAATGCCAATACTGACCAATTAAATCATCTGAAAGAGCTTTTAGAAATACATGAAACCAATCACCCTAGTTTTAAAGGCTTACTCTTACTCTCTCATGGTTATCTGGTTACAAACAGTAAGTATACGTGACACGCTGTATCATCCTCTGCATCTTTATTCAGGCTAGTCTTGCATGTGCATTTTGATTCCAAAGGAAACCAAATGACTGTTGCTGTGTCTGAGTCTGGCAGGGACTCTGTTTGCCTCAGGGCATCTAACACAGACCCTCTGACTGTTTGTCTACAGCTCTTTGAGGAAGACTGAGTCTGCTGCTGTGACTATATTGTATGTATGTGGATTTGTGTGAGCGAGGGAGTATTACTGGGGAAGACAGGGGGCTCAGCTGATATAGACACCACGGCTGAAGGGGGGTGACGTTAAAGGTTCAATTTCTGTTTTTGGTGATTTTGATGAATTTGGAGAGTTTTCACAATACGTATAACAAGTTCAACTGGAAAAGAACGATGTTGAGTCTGTAAGAAAATCCAGGCCAGCCTCCTCTAAGGAATTTGGTTTGTAATGGACGATGCTGCTGCACATCATTTATATCGAGTGACACCATATACTGAGATTTGTATCCTGTTGCAGACCAACTATGAGTGTAAAAATATACCAATGATGAAAACTATAACCATCTAGACAATATTTATATATACTGTACATAGTGGGGCTGTCAATCATTTAAAATATTTAATCGCGATTAATCACAAATCAATTTTTTATCTGTTCAAAATGTACCTTAAAGGGAGATTTGTTGAGTATTTAAAACGTTTAGCAACATGGGATTGGCAATTATGCTTGTTTAATGCAAATGTATGCATATATTTATTATTGATAATCAATTAACAACAGAAAACGATGACAGATATTGTCCAGAAACCCTCACAGGTACTGCATTTTGCATAAAACAATATGCTCAAATCTTAACATGGCAAACTGCAGCCCAACAGGCAACAACAGCTGTCAGTGTGTCAGTGTGCTGACTTGACTATGACTTCTGCATGTGTTATCATAAAGTGGGCATGTCTGTAAAGGGGAGACTCGTGGGTACCCATAGAACCCATTTACATTCACATATCTGGAGGTCAGAGGTCCAAGGTGTTATACACTTAATTCTACAGTCATGCCATTATACAGTGTTTTAGGGAACCTGGCATAATAAGATATACTGTTTACCTTTAATTCGTATCACATTCAGCTAAATCACAACATCTCTAACATGAGCAATGACCCCGGTCGATACTGTAAAAATGCACAAGGTACAACAATCATTCCGTGACAGCCTGCATAATGACAATGATTCCACATAATGGCTTCACAATTATCTCCGAGGGTCACAGATTGCTGAGAAGAGCAAGAACACATTAAAGGGAAGCACATTAAAGTGGTTGTAGCTTGCGGTTAGCCAGGGGAGAGAGACTAGCTTCAAACAAATTCATTATTTAGCCGAGAACGGCTACAGAGGGGGGCACAGTAGGGGATAGGAATCATTGGAAAGCAAACACAGTGCTGGAAGGGTATTAGAGGATAGGCAGAGCAATTAGAGGATGCTAAGAATACAGAGCTTACAGCTTGCACCAATACACGGTTGGTGGGTGTTCATTACCATGTGTGTATGTTTGCACACATAAATGAGGCAAACAAATAACCGACTTATACACCATGTATGTTCCAGAGACGTAAACTCTCCAAAAGGAGTATGGTTGACCGCGATAGCTCTAGGGAAACCAAAACCAACCCTGTGGCTGTAAATCTAGCTCGCAGCCATCTCCAGCCACAAGGTGTGACAACTTCGGATGCAGCCCTGACAGACACCAATTCCCATGTCTTGCTTTGAATTATTTTGACTCCTCTGAGATTGAGGCAAGAGAGCCACGAATCTCTAGGCGACGAAATGTGTTGCAGCACATATACAGGGGCATACAAATGGCGTGAGATGGAGGGGGGAAAAAAAAAAAATGAGGGATGCAGCAGGAGGCTTGTGAGACGGATGTTTAAAGCTCCAAGAGATGACTCCTCATTCAGCTTTTTACTTTAGTGCCATCAGTGTAAACTATTGTGCAGCAGGTGAAAAGCTGCAGCATTAAAGAGGCTGCGAGTGGCACTCAATACCTTACTGCCACTGGAGACCCGGTAGCCTCTTCTGGGCTTATACATCAGAGATTTATGGTGTTGAGAAGCCGTCACAAAAAAGAAAAAAAAACGTTAGGCTCTGCTCGTTGGAGTCCGTGGGGAGGTAGTATGTACAGTAGCAATTCCCTTTATCCCCTCACAACCATATAGGAGTAATTTCACAAGTGTCCCAGTTAACTTCAGGCAAGTTTCTCAAGGGGAAGCTCTCAGACATGCAGAGGGGGATTTAAGCTTCACTCTCAATTACCACATTGGATATTCTCCCTTCCTTTCTATACCCCCGAGTCATCGCTGATATCAGATGCGTTAGTGCCAACGATGGTCATTGAGTATACCGTTAGATGGTAGATTTAAAGTAGCAACTGGGGCTGGGCAATATATAGACATTATATCGTGATATGAGACTAGATATCGACGTAGAGGATTAGTCCCTTTCAAAAAATCAGTGACAAGACTATAGAAACCTATGGCTGGACTGTGTATGGTCAATGTGCTAAACTGTGGTTTTAAATCTAAGACATTTCTTTCAAGTCATTTGCAATCTTCACTGCAGTTCATCCGCCATAAACCAGATTCAGAATTAAACAAAACAAAGAGTAACTTTTGGTTATCCCATTACTGGGAAGTGAAAAATGGGGTCAGACAGGGAAAAGCGAGGCAGAGACCGACTGACCTCATGTGTCTGCACCACCACATACCAAGTCCTGCCAGTAAGCCAGCTTGAATAAAGAAGGGTTAGCAGCCCTGGGGCTTAGGGTCCCATTTGTAGAGGCACTGATCTGGGCTTTTAGTCCAGCCAGCTCAGCCTACATCCAGCCTGAGTGAAAGGGATAATCACGGAGCTTTGGATCTCCAGTACTCCCAAGGCCCTTTTGCATGATTCACCGTCTGCCCAGGCAAGTCAGACCGATCCCAGGCAGGTCACTGGCCAGAACCGTCCGAATGGTAGAAAAAGAAAAACGTTACCGATGAGTGATGAAGTCATTAAATGAAGCCGTGGGGGAAGGAGATTGAGGTGGGCCCCTGTGAGTGTAGCGCAGGGCTTGTAATTTGTATATGTGCATATCAGTGACAAGGGAACAAGGGTAAGGTTGAAACCCATAAGCCTGTTGTACTATGACAGGCCACTGAATGCTTAATGGAGTTCCTAGGCAATGCTTTACCACGGCTACCTGAAAGTGCTTTGTAGTAAGCAAAATGCAAATATGTGAATAATCTGCTAGAGGATATTTTTCAATGTACAGCCAAGGGGGAAGCAGCAGTTACAGCCTGAGCTGAGTTTTTCCCCAGTGACACAAAGAGCCTTTATACCTCGACAGGATGAAATACAACATCAGCACCACCGGTGGAACTATCAAAGAATGACCAAGATTGATCTGCTGTAGCATACTGAAATAAGATTTATGTCATCATCAAAGGACACAAAGGATGTTTAGCTAGATGTTGGGAACTCCCAGAAACTTGGGGAACTTTGTGATGATGTAATCATTATTGTCACAAAATCAATGAGAAGCACAACTACTCCGGTGTGTCTTCACGCCTGCCATCGCAGAACCATTGAAATGACTCTAATTACAGACACGGAAGATTTACCGAAGGTTAACCTCAAGAAGTGGTGCGACGTATGGCCTGCGTCCTATTTTACAGGGCTTTTCAAAAAGGTAACCGGCCATTCGGAAACTTGGCCCGACCAATCGTGTTTTGGCAGGCTGTGATCCATTCACCATCCAACATAAACGGCCTCAGCTCACCACTGGAAGGCATAATCGCAGAGGCGGAGAGGAGTGTACCAGAGCAAGCATGGGGGGGGGGGAGACAAAAAGCCAAATCAATTGGGAACCATTTCTGTGCTCAAAAATAAGGATTTACGAATGGGACTGTGAAAGGGAAAAAAGAGAAAACAGAAAGGGAGTGTGTCTCTTTACAACTTGGATTTCTGAAGCTCGAGATGACAATATTTAATGTCTTTAACACAGTATTTTAAACACTAGATTAGTGGCTTTCTATCAACATAAATACGCTTTAATGGTGTGATGATAAGAATGTATTCTTTTAACATTGAAGAACAAAAAAAACATGTTTGCAGTGAGAGGTTGAGTGAATGAATGAAAATGTTCTACTACTAAAAACCAGAGGTGAAAGAAGGATTCAGATTGCTTACTTGAGTAAAGGTTACACTACTACAGTTACAAGTAAAAGTCCTGCATTCAAAATCTTATTTGAGTTAACGGATATAAGTATTAACATTAAAATATACTTAAAATACTGATTATGCAAAATGACTCATGTTAGTGGATTATAATTATTGACGCAAGTTTTGCACAACTGTCCTTCCAGCCCAGTTGGTGTCCCGTGTGAAACCAGAAGTCAAAGTTGATTTATTTGTCACGTATCTTCCGTACTTAAGTTACGCCAATTCCGGTGTCATTTTAACTCAAACTGGGATCTTTTCATAAACTTAACTAAGTAGTTTTGTTGCTTAAGCCTAATGAAGTTCATCTATTCCTGAAACTAACTAAGTAGTTTTATTTTGAAAAGACTAGAGCGGAAATTGACACGCGTCACGTGTTGCTGGACATTCGTAGGAAAACACATGAAAAATACGTTGTTTAAAGTCGTGCTATGCGTCACAAAATAAAAGGGAAAATTGTGTCTACGCACACAAATCAAATAGGTATATGTCACTCCTCCACTTCTATCTGCAACAATATCCGTGCAAATACTTGCATCAAAGGTTAACGGAAGCAATATCCCGACAAGCCCTTCCATCCGTCTATCTCTCCTCCTCGCCTCCATGTCATTGGACTTTGTAGGTGAAGCACTGCTCTCAGTCTTACGTGTGTGGTTGACAGTCATGCTGTCAATGTCACCTCGAACTTCATCACACAATACCTGTCACTTTTCTCTACCTGCATTTCCAACTTTACAGGATTCAATATCTGTAAAAAAAGCCATTAAGGACTATATAACTCTGTTTGTGTGTGTGGGCGATTGAGTGACAGGACGAAATGTATTCGTGCTGACCTGCTTTGAGAAGGACAGCATTATAACAGTGCCAAAAAAACAAACTTGAAGAAAGACGTTTTATATGGAGGAAAAAAAAAAAGAGAGGCTGACTTCATCCTGTCAGTTCAGAGGGTTTTTTTGTTTTAAAAGTCCCCAACTCTACCGGACCTCCCTCATTCTCATTACCATAAAAAGCTGACACTGCATCATGTAAACGCATTGAAATGAGCAGGAAAATATTAACACGCTCAATATCCATTAGTCCAAATAGCCCCGGAGAACTGAAAAAGTGCTTATCTTTAAATAAGCTAGAAGAACTCAAGTAACTGTGACAGGCAATTTACTGATCATAATAATGCAAGTGTGAAACATGACACTGTAACTGTAATAGCCGGGTGACGTCTCAAACTGACAACTCTATTTATAATCCCGGGCTGAGTTGGGAGGATGACTATTTTCTGACCAGTGTTCTGTTACTCTGAGAGCACAGAAATGTCAATAAGATGGGTTTGGCTGGTGGTAGCCATTGATCCAAAGCAGAGGAGAGGAAACAAGAGAAAGACACAGAAACAGAGAGGGGAAGAGAGGGAAATAGAGACAGACAAAAAATGCTAGGGACAAGACAAAAAGCCAGATTAGGTAGAAATCAGTAGCACTCTGATTCAGAACGATGACATGATGCAATGTGAAATGCAGTCAATTGTTACAACTATACATTTTACATTTACAATGAGGTGATACTGATGATGAAGTACAGTGTAGTGATCCGTGAATGGGAAATATGAATGAAACCATTATCACAAAATTAAAGATATTTTCCAATACCTGTAAATCACATATACAACTAGAAAAGTGCACTGAGTAGAGTGCTGATCTCTTAGGTGTGGCTCCATCTCCCTTCCAAAACAAAAGAAGAGTTGAATTGTCGTTCCTGGCTCCCTCGGAGTCAAAATGGCAACAAAGACAACAAAAGCAGGGATTTATTCAACTTGTATTGTGCCTAACGCCATTGGATCATAACATATCGGGTATGGAATTAATCAAAATGAGACCAAGAACCTCAGCTTTTGAGTTTTGACAAAGGCCAAAATGTGGCCTGTAACAGACTAAATATGGCTTGTTTTTAGCCTCGCCGATTCACGGAAATACCCTCTTCTACTGAAGCAGTTATTATCACTTAAACAGGATTTTCAAAAATTGTGAATCACCGGAACCACGAGAGGTCTTTGAGCATACAGTCATAAATGAGCACAACAAATATTAGGCTGATGAGTCCAGTAGTATGCGAGATTAGCTGTGGACAGACGGACAGACGCACGCACACACCGACCGAACGCATTATCTCCCCACACGGTTACACCTGGTGAAGATAATGAGATCAAAATTATGATACGTGTAGAAAAAGTGTTAATACATTTTCAATAATTGTGTTAGCTAAAAGAACTAGATCATTTGGACTAGGTCTGAAACTATTATCTTTTTTACATAAATCATCTACACAATAATAATTAACATTGATAATATGAAACAGAGAAAAGCACACAATCGTCACATTTGAGAAGCTTGCTTTATAAACTATTGACTAAATGACTGATAAATCCACTAACTGTGTCAGCACCAAGTTGGACAACAGAAAAGTGTAGAAGAATAAGTAAAAGTTTCTAAAATGTGGGTAACGGAAGTCCAGTCTTATATCTACATTGTATCTGCTTGAGGTAACCTATATAATAAGAATTAGCCAATGCCATTGCCTGGTGGTTATCTCTGCTTATTTAGCTCCACTAGTCCGACCAATATTCACTAGCTAGCAACCCCTGTACATGTAGAAACTTTTATTGAATCCTCCTTGACATGACTTATAAAAGTAAAGTACATAGTCTTATTTAAAATAAAGAAAAAAGAAGCCTCCATCTGATTAGCCTTCCTGCCAGTACTATAGTTAACTGGTTTATTAGCCCACGACAGATGGCATTAAAATTTCAGATCACTGGCCAAATGTCTGGCTACGGAATCTCTGTGCATGAGTTTCAAAGAACTAATTGTTCTCCCTTTTGAAACACAAGCCAGACAATAATCCAAAATACATCCGCACACATAAAATATGAACACAAGAAAAGCATATATCCACACACACGGTGCACCCTTCGTTTTTTTAATTTGCTGCAAACCGTATTTTAGTTCAGTCTGAAGTCCCTCAAAGCAACCGGACTATTTGTAGTGCTACCTTGCGCCATTTGTGATTAATGTAACTTAGCTGCCCCTAAACGAACTGACTCACCCTCTGATTAAAGTAGGTGAGGTGGCAAACTATGAATCATATCAGGAGCAAAACTATCTGGGCTTCAGGAGCTGGTAAAAGTAAAACAACAACATAAATCTGAAACACTATAAAACTAATTCACATGTGACGATCTTACCCAAGCACACACAAACGTTACATAAGGTACGTGCACAGACAACTAAGTTCGCAATGACGTACTTTGGGATAACATGGAAAGCTGCAATTACATTGCTGCTTTTAACTGGTTTATAAGTAAGAGATAATGTACAGCGAGCCGGGCATTGTTGTGGAATAAACACCGGACAGGGCGATGCTCATGGAGGGGTTTATTTCACAACAATGACCAGCTAGCTGTACATTATCATGCTTATTACACGGCTACTTACTGAAGAAATCAATAATTTGGCACAAAAACTGTCCGCCAGAGTCCGACATCAGAACTGCGCCCATAGCAATGGTCTGTTATACAGAGCAACGGTCTGTTATAGAGAAATAACAGACCGTAGAACACCGTAATTGACCAATGAGAATCGAGAATTCAACAAAGCCGTGTAATAACTAGAATTAATACCTTTTCCTTGAGTTAAAATATGAACGCAAATTTCACACAGGCTGCTATTTTGGGGAGGTTGTAACATTAGAATCTGTTTTTGCGCCTCCAAACAAGAATAATAAGAAGAAGGCTTTCTTTGGATCCATACACTGGATCAAGATATCCACTTGCTGCCAACAGTGTTATTGTGTTACTATTAAAATGTGTAAAACAAAAACATGTTGCCCCTGCTGTTAAGAGCCATTTTTTAAAGCTTGTTTTCTTTATTTGTTGTGTACGAAGCGCTGCTCTCTACTGTGCCATTGTGTTGCTGATTGCCCTGAAGGCACGGCGATGCTACCTCGCCTGTCTGTACAGTATGTACCGTTGTTCTGATGTGCTGCTGTGATTTGGACTGTTACGTAATAGCTACAGTAACACGGTGATTACAAGGTCTGCACAAGAAAAGAGTTCAAGACGCTCAAATGATATGCCTCGAGGCAAACGTTTTTAGCTGTGGGAATACACACACAGATCCCGAACATACAACACTCACACACGCACACATTCACACTACACACAGCACAGCCTAAGGCATACTGAACCTCAGCGGTACTTCTGACCTGCTGAGGTGGGCAAACCTCAGAGATCCTCTGGATATAAAACCATGAAACCTCTTCTGCAGCATGAGGTTTATAAAAAGCTACAGCAGTTAGGTCAACATTACAGTGAGACAAAGACATGTTCATCAGCTGAAGGATGCAGAATGATATCTCGTTAGTAGGCCTGGGACGATGACACTCGTTAGTCTCTCGATTCAATACTATCACGATATTTGGGTGTAGTATTGCCATTCTACAAGTATTGTGATTCAATATTACGATTTATTGCGATTTCTGTTAACTTGTTTAACACTAGACCATTGGAAAAAGTTGAATCATACGCTTTTAGGGACTTTTACTTTGGAAAATATCTAAATTGATACAGTAAGAATGTTTGATTTTCAGCATGTACGTAGTCAGAGATGTCCTGAAGTCAAATATATCAGTGATTGTCATAAATTAGTGGTATTTTCTTTTTACTTCTGGTGGATATCCAATCAATCTTATTAACATATATGCATTTTGCATTTACATTTCCCTTTGTTAACTCCTTATTTTGGCAACTTCCTTCCACCTCCGCATAGACTCAAATGAAGCAAATATATCCATTCTGGCATTAAAAACATCTGTTTCAAAATCATAAAAAAAAAATGTGATATATATGTGAATACATTTTTTTCCCACCTCTACTCGCAGTTTCCTGACACATAGATTTACTGACAAGTCCTGACAAAAATAGAAAGCGTGCATGAATAAAGCATTTTACGACAGCTCGCTGTGTTGAAACCTGTCTAGTTGCTGCGAGCATTGATTAACCCGAGAACACGGCAGAGCCAACCTCTGCACGGCGCAAAGATGGATTAGGGCGTCGGTACGAGACGTAAAAAACATCCAACAGAAAGACATGCAGTCTGGCGTTTGTTGCTTTTAGAGCTACGATATTGAGTCAGGTGCTGTATATGTCTGCAGCTCAGAGGACATCCAAATGGGTCTGGACTCTAAATGGACATGATGCAACTTCGCTCATTTTGTTTTCAATTGAGTGCAGGCGCGAGCTTCCCTCGGCTCTGCTCCGCTCTGCTCAAGCGCTTCCCTGGTGGATTTATTATAATGCACTCTGTCGTCTAGCTTCTTTTCCAATAGCTCTCCTATCCTCTGAGGTGAGCTGTGCGATCCTAACCTTTTTGAGGTGGTAATGTAAGCGTATTGAACGTTTTTATAAATATTGGAATGGATGTGATTCGCAAAAACATACAAACAGAAAAGGACATCTGTCTGACTGCTTAATCATGCACCTATTTGTCCACCTGATGTAGCAATCTATCAGGAGAGGAAGAGTAGTAATACAGTAAAGCTTCCTCTGCACGTCCCCACGTGGTCGTCTTCCTCCCCCTAATGCTGACAAATGGACAGTATGCCAGCAGTGGACTAGAGAGGTGCTGAGACACCAGCTAGTCGTCCATCTGCTCGACTCCCTC
>CAKAKQ010034931.1:0-10161 GCA_916700675.1 Helicolenus avius
GTGGCTCGGCTGCGTCTCTTCTAGAGATTGGAGGTCTCGCCTATTTTTACCGCGTGCCGCGCGGTTCACATCAACAACAGACAGTGAAAATGATCTATTGACTGTATGTTGACATCATATCAGAAACGTTACTACAGTTTCAATATCTGTCTCTGTAGAATATGTCACAGACGTGAAAAAAAGTAAAGATTTGTTTTTAAATCAACACTTCCTGCTGTCATTTCAAAATAAAAGCCCTCAAGCATTTTTTTTCTGTGGACGGAATTCCTTAATTTGTTAACACAAGGCTTTTATTCTGAAATATTTGCAGGACAGTGTTGTAGAACATGCGGTGACTTGCAGGGCTCCATGAATGAATATAGTACAGGGTTTTAATTGTGGATTATTACTATTATTTACAAATTACCACACGTGTCTTAACCTTTCTCTGTCTAAAATAAATATAAATGACATTTATAATTAAATTAAATGACCATTATGAAAGGAAAACTCTATGACGAAAGAAAGAGCTGGCAGTAGCAGCAGCAGAAACTCTGCCGGTGTGGACACCAAATGTGTGAGACACACAGCAGTTCAGCCGCAACACACTGCTGACTGCAAAAATGAAAAAAAATTTAAACTTATGTTCTACTTAAGTTTAGCTGACAAGAAAAATTTAAAGTTACAAGTTAAAAATGGACGCAAAAATGCCATGAAATGCATGCAATCCAAAATAAATGTATAAATATCAGTGATCAGGTGGCCTCCTCTCTCTTTCATGTTGTGGTAGGTAGATAAGGTCGCTTGTTTTGGGCTTTTTTGAGGGGAGAGTTGCTTCTTTTGTTCTTGTTTCTATAGACCTGGTTGCTTGTTTCTCTCACGAGATCTGGGAACACTGACTGCAACAAGCCACTCAGTATTAAGAAATATTGTCAAATCATAACAGAAGTTACTCGATACGCTTTTCATATAGAGCATATACACCCAGCAAGAGATCCCCCATGAGCCTGCATTGTTATGTGACATTGGCAAGGGGAAACTCCCCTTTAACAGGTAGAAACCTCGGGCAGAACCAGGCTCTGGGTGGGCGGCCATCTGTCTCAACCGGTTGGAAAACTGTCACATCCTTGTCTTCGTCCCTGGAGCGGCAGAGGACAGGCTCATCTGCTCCCAATGCTACTCCCAGCATGGCGGAAAGTGAGATGACAGCACTTTTCAACCAGAGCTGTCTTTTTCTACGGCTCTGATCCTCCCACGACTTGTTACCAATCAACAACCAGAGGAATACAAGATTGACAGCGGGTTGGTCCAATGATGATGTCCAAATGTCATCTTCAGTCTCTACCGCTGTATGTACGTGATGAACTGGCAGTAAAGTATCAGACAGTAGCTTATTAGGAAATGAATTATAACGTGTAATAACTTAATAAAATTACATGACACCGTGGGTTGGTTTCTCTCCTGTCCTCCCCAATTTGTTGAGTCACCAGCCGCTATTGGTGTCAAGTATATACATATGTGAAAGTGACAATATAGTATGTATGTGAAAGGAGAATGTATGTGTGTATTCCTTTGCTGAGAAAGGGTCCTTAGGTTTCAATATGTTTGTGGTAAGTTCATATATATATTCAAATCATTGCAGTACTTCTGATTTCTAACTAAACCAAGATGGTTTTAATTAAAGATCAAATGTACCTACTGGCTGACCAGCAGTCCTAGACATGAAATAATCAAGAGCCTTCTCCTGCCTCCCTGCCACCAGCGAGCAACCATGCAAATGGAGCCAGAATGGAGCCTCTTGTGTGCCTAAGAAGAGGCGACAGGGAGCCTGATGCCTAATAATGTCTACCATCTGACTGAGGGATAAGGAGGAGAGACAGGTGGGAAGGGGAGAGGGATCTCCAGGAGCTTACACAAGCTCTGTTCTGTGAATGGGGGAAGCCGTTACAAGAAAACACCAACAGACATATTTCTGTATTGGAACACTTTGCACTGCCAGGACCTTTAAAGTCCACATTTTTTAATACTGATTTAATTTGTGTTTATCAACCACAGTATGGCACCGCTGTTCATGAGTCTACACACACTAAGTGCATCATCAGAGACTGATCTGGTGAGCAAGACAGTGATGTAAATAATATAATCCATAACTATGTATCCTATTTTATAAACTGACACATCATTTCTATATAAAATCTAGATTTGCAAATTAACTTGTAATTATAAATGTAAAAAAAAATAGTAAATTACCAGTACCTCAAACAGTAACAGGACTGGAGTAAATGTACTTAATTACATTGTTATTACTGTATGTATTTTCATATTATTTTTTGTCTTAAAGTCTTTTTTTTTTTAAAGAATTAAATTCGTACATTTTCTCCATCCATCCATCCATCCACCCGTCCATCCACCCGTCCATCCACCCACCCGTCCATCATCCATCATCCATCCATCCACCCACCCATGAATCCATCCATCCATCTACCCACCCATCCATCCACCCACCCATCCATCATCCATCCATCCATCCAACCACCCACCTGTCCATCCATCCACCCACCCATGAATCCATCCATCCATCCATCCACCCACCCATGGTGGGATGAAAGATGGACTAGGGAGGAGGGACAAAGAGGAGAAACTCCTCTCTCCCCAAGTTGCAATATGAATGGTTCCAAACAAAATAAACACACACATTATTTTTCACACTGGAATGCATGTGAGCAGGCATGTGGGGGCTATAGTACTATGACTGACAGGACAGAGCTGGAAATAGCACACATTTATCCTCGTGTCTTCAAAGCTGTTGCAAATACATAACAAGAACATATAATAGATCTACTTGTGACACAAGCCATCTCTCATTCTGTCTGTTTCTGTTCTGTTCTACTGACCCTCGATCTGTTTGTTCATGTGCATCTCTCCACCCATATCTTCACTTCAAATCATTCACTCCCTGTCACCACCTTTACACCCTGGCTTCTCCAACTATACGTACAATAATTCATTTAACAATAAATAACTGGGGCTGTCAGTCGATTAAATTAATAATCATGATTAATTGCAAATTAATCACACATTTGTTATCTGTTCAAAATGTACCTTAAAGGGAGATTTATCTTATTGACATGGGAGTGGACAGATATGCTGCTTTATGCAAATGTATGTATATATTCATTATTGGAAATCAATTAAAACACAAAACAATGACAAATATTGTCCAGAAACCCTCACAGGTACTGCATTTTGCATAAAAAAATATGCTCAAATCATAACATGGCAAACTGCAGCCCAACAGGCAACAACAGCTGTCAGTGTGTCAGTGTGCTGACTTGACTATAACATGCCCCAAACTGCATGTGATTATCATAAAGTGGGCATGTCTGTAAAGGGGAGACTCGTGGGTACCCATAGAACCCATTTTCATTCACATATCTGGAGGTCAGAGGTCAAGGGACCTCTTTGAAAATGGACATGACAGTTTTTCCTCGCCAAGATTTAGTGTAAGTTTGGAGCGTTATTTAACCTCCTTCAGGACAAGATAGTATGACATGGTTGGTACCAATGGATTCATTAGGTTTTCTAGTTTCATATGATACCAGTATCTTCACTCTAACACTTTGATGGCCCATAAATAACACTTAACATGTATACCAACTATCTGATAATGACCTCAAAAAGAAACCCAACAAACACAAAAAAAACAAAATAACATACAAATGAACGTTATCCCTTACATTTCATTTGATATTATATTTATTATATTATATTAATTTCAGGTTCAAACTCAGTTTAAGTTTGCTGTTGTGAGGAGACAAACTTAATCACTGAAAGTAATTGAATGGTTAAAACTAAATGTGTTCCCAATTTAAATTCCAAACAGGTTACCAGTCATTATGTGTAATTTCTTTGACTAAAAATACTAGTAATAATATTATATCAAAGAATATTTTCAACATGTAGCCTGCGAGATATCTAAAATTAGGTTTTTGATAAATACGTATAATATTACACAAATATAATGTTTTGTACTGACTATACAGTCAGCTGAACTGGTTGTGTCTTTTAAAGTTCCCATATCGTGCTCATTTTCAGGTTCATACTTGTATTTTGTGATTCAACTAGAACATGTTTATATACCGTCTTCAAAAAAAAACTGTATTTCCCTCATACTGTCTGCCTGAATATACCTGTATTCACTCTCTGTCTGAAACACTCAGTTTTAGTGCATCTCAACGGAATTGCGTTGCTAGGCAACAGTTTGGGTCCATGTTTACTTCCTGTCAGCTGATGTTATTCACATACAACAGGAAATAAACTGGGACACATTTAGAATGTTTATGTTTAAAACTGTGTAATGATCTATATAATTGTATATTTGTGACATCACAAATGGATAAAAATCCTAACAGCTTTTTTCAAACGCACAATTTCTGAATACGGTCTGTGTGTATTTCTCCGTATATTGTATTTATATATATTTGATAGTTTAACAGTATTTATAAAGCACTTAAACCTGTTTTATAATATAAAAGACATGAAAATCTCACTTTTTACAATATGGGACCTTTAAGTCAAATCTTCTCAGGTTTTCGCCTGCAAGATTCAACTCAAGATGAGTCAGATCCGATTTTTTTTTTTAACAGTTCTGTTCAGCAAGTGAGATTTATTCACATAAAACAACTTTGAAGTCACAGCAGCTGACCCTTGCTATACCTTCAAATCCACTTCAGGTTTGATTGGCAGCATTCTCACCAGCATTAATGAACCAAAACTAAATGCACCTAAGTTTGTTCACACCACAACAATCACTTTAGATCATTGACTACAGAGTTTAAGACGGTATACTTGTCAGTTCCGTTGCCAAACAGAAACCCTGTCCTGTCACTGCTTCCATCAGCCAGTAGTGAGAATGAATTATAAACGCTGTCATTTGAACTCAGCTTATGTAAACGATGTCAGTGGAAACCCTGGTTTACTGAGGAAGAGGGTGCAGGCTTGTTCCTGTGAAAACTGATCCACACTGACTGTTCATGAATCTGTCTCACGCCGTCCCTGCGTTCTGACCAATTACAAAACACACACACGCACAGTCAGGAAACACAAAGCGGCACTCTCTTTTTTTTCCTTCTCCTTCAATTAAGGTTGGCTTAATTACTCGCTTAATCCAAGCGCCCTCTGTGAGAAACCATTACAGAGGAGACACTGAACAGACAAGTAAACACATCAAGAGCGTCAAACACATCACACTGCACTGCTCTCTCAAACGCAACACTCACAGAGCAAGCGTCGCTTTTCATAGAGGCGGAAAAGGAAAGATTTCGAAAAAGCTGTACCTTTGCTTTTAGCTAGAAGAGCAGGAGGAGGAGGCGAAGACAAGAGCAGAGGATCCGCAGCCGAGAGAGCCCAGCCAGGGAGGAAGAAGAGGAGGAGACGTAAGACACCAACCGTATCAATGTATATATGAATACATGTCATGAGGATAAATCGATGTACGACAGCAACTGTACATCACAAACAACTTGAAACATGCAACCGTATCAGGCATTAGGATCTCCTTCACTGCTAGCCTGGTCGTCATTCCATGCAAATAATATTAATTAGCTACTTTTGCTGTGTGATATTTATAGTGGTTCATTAACAAGTGAAATCCAGATATAAATGTTGTATAGCTCCTTTTAAATTCGCTAAATGTATTGTATTGGATTTACTGTATTTAGATGTAAAGGCCAGTGGTGAAGGTTTTGTAGGTATTTTGTTGACACGTCGCTCTTTTCGCCACAGGAAGTCCTCCAAATTAAATGACAAAATATGTCATTGGTCCATGCCGTCCAGAATGGCACATAAAAGTGTTTTCAGATCTGATGCCACTGTTGACAGGATGATATTTCAAAAAATAAATCTGTTTTGTGATCTTAAAATGCTATGCTTAAGGTTTGGTTAGGGTAAGGGAAAGATCGTGGTTTTGGTTCAAAATACATACTTAGGTAAGGAGACCTTTGTCGTCATGGTTACAATAATAATCGTTTGGTTGCAGTTAGGGCATGGCTGTGATCGTGGTTAAAAGAAACCAACATTGACTGTCGGTAGGAAATGGCCTGTGTCAAAGACACAGACGTTTTGTTGACCAATCCATCCACCACAAATTCTCCATTACAAGTAAAAGCCCTGTATTTAAAATAGAGTAACTTCTGTATTTTTCAACCTGGACCCTATGTTTCCATGACTCTGTGTCTAAGTGACTGATGGGGACAATAATTACTAGGGCCCGAGCACGAAAGTGCAAGAGGCCCAACGGTCCTTGGCACTGAAAGATCGAGGAACCTATTGTTTCTGCAAAGAATATTATTTTTCTGCTGCGCAATCTCATTTTTGAGGGGCTTGGGGATGCTCGAAAACTCACGAAAATTGGCACGCACTTCAGAACTGGCAAAAATTGCAAAGTTCTGCAGTGATTGGGCTCGGGTGTGGCCAGCGGGCTCCATAACGCCCCCCAAACACAAGCCACAGTTGCGAAAAGTTCCTTTGATGCTCATTTGTTGGGATCATTGCTCTCAAGAACATATCAATTTTATTTTTCAATTTTTGTTTACCCAACAAGAAGTCAGCCATGTTGGATTTCGTGCATTAATTTTCATTTTACAAACCCATGTTTGAGGACTTTAGGATGCACAAAAACTTTGCACCCATGTTCAGATGTGATTCAGATTCAGTTCAGATTTGATGTTGCAATTGGGCTTGGTTATGGCATATTGGCTCTAGAGAGCCCCCTAATTACTTTTAGCCTTTGATTGCAAAGGTTCATGTGTGTTTACCTGGCTCTACAGCGCCCCCTAATGCGTCGAAGGCCTTAGTTGGTACATAGTTGCTCCGATATTCACGAACGGTGGTACCCACACAGCTGTCATCATTTCGGACATATTTCCCTTTTGCTTTCATTAGCTCCGCCCAACTGTAAGTCGGCCATTTTAAATATTTTGCGTTTTTCATGCATGTTTTGTTTCCTCTTACTATGTTTATTATTATGCACCAAGATACCAAGGCAAATTACTTGTGTGTATAAATCTACTTGGCAATAAACCTGGTTCTGATTCTCAGTGTTGATTTTAGAAGATCATTTTGATGTTTTTTTGTGTTTTAAGTACACTATTTCTTTCTGGACTGTGGTAGTAAGAAAAGCTAGGCTAGTGTCCTTTTAACAATACTGTAAGATGCTTCTTATGAACTGCATTTGGTTACTACCCGTTTTTTAAAATTAAAATAAATTATTGTGATATCAGTTCATCAAAATGAATACTGTGCAAATACACAAAACTGCTCTGGAAAACAATGAGTAAATGTAGCTTCAGCAGAGGCTGGCCATAGTCACCCCACTAGCTATCTTTAGCTAGAGGGCACTGTAGTTTGACTTACTTTTAGATCTATTTTGACGTTACTGCACATTTAACACGCCATTGCGTCGTGCGTTTTGGATTCGTAGGTCAGTGAAGCAGAATAATAAAATCACACTGCATATCAAAATGTATATATAGAACCATGCACGTTCACATTTACTCCACACCAACACCAAAACATGCAGCACCGCACTACAAAACACACACAAAGCAAAAGACACGACAGAGAGAAGAGGGAAGGAGAGGCATACCTTGTTCTGCCATCATATGTGCAAAGCCTTGAGAAGATAACAGAGAGAGGGAAGGGGGAAGAATGACAGAGAACACTTGAGAAAAAGACCACACTTAGTTTCAATACTTTTTGGTATTGTGATGATACATGTTTTCCAGGAGGGAAAGCATGCCATCAGAACACACACCGACAGGTCACACAAAGCTTCCTGTGGCTTTCTTCGTGAGAAATACCAGCATGTTAGCAGCAGAAGTGATAGTCTGTATAGAGTTCAGCTCACATTCACTGAGCCGTCGAATGGACTTAAACCTGCAATACTGATTTTTCTGGCCACTTGGGGGCAGCAAAAACAAGCTGTGAACACATTTACATACAACTTATTAAATTGATATATTGAACTTGCTTATTTACACATCCAGCAGCTACACAGCAATATTTGAGTGGTGTTTCTGTTCACCTGATGAATGTCACTCCAGTATTCTCTCTTTTAGCTCTACCACCTCCTATCCTGTCACTATCAACCCCTTTCACATTGTTTTCACATTGTAAAAATAAAAGTACTGATTGTAGCCGCTTTAACAATGATCAATGTGATGTGATTCACTGGACAATTTCTATTGAAAGCTACCTTCTGGTAAATTGAGAGAGCTTATAAAAGTATTAATGTTCAATCTACATCTCAATCACATGAATCATAACTAATAATAATGAGCGATGAGGAGACTGTAACCTTCCTCAAATGAATACATGAAACAAACAGGAATGCCATATTTTCATCATGTTTTCTACTGTTTGAGGTTTGACTGGAGCTTTCCCTCCTCTTCTACAATGGTTTAAAGGGCACTGACTGGAAAATAAGCTCTGTTGATCTCCATGAACCAACTCCTCATTTTGGATGTTATCAGCCAATCGAATGGGCGTTATCCGTGGTTATCGCTACCATTCTAAAGCTTCAGACGGGCCAAACATTGTGAATTCAAACAAAAAAACGTCAGGTTTAGGCAACAAAACCACTAAAGATCGTGATTTGGGTTCAAATGAGTAGATAAGTTACGTGACAAAAGTACGGTCAGATAAATCAACGTTGACTTTTGGTTTCACGCGGGAGACGAATAGCGGTCTGCCGGGTAAAAGGCCCGCTCATCATCCCCGACCGCCACCTAGGTGGGCATTGTCGCTTGTTATACTGGGTCACCTGACTTCCTCCTTGGCTCCTAATTACTACGGCCAGTAGAAGTCGGTGTCGTCTTCTTGTATTCATATCGGTGAACCTACTAGTAGGTGTAGCAGGCCCTTTCTAACCCATATATCTGTAACCGCTGATAACGGCCATTCAACTAACAGCTGATACCATTCAAAGCAGGCGAACCTTCTCATAACAGTAGTAGATGGAAATGTGCATTACTTTGCATTTTCTTTGGCAAATCTTATGGAAATTCAGTTAAAATTTGGACTACATTTGGATGGAAACCTGACTAGTTATCTGACAACTCAGCATGCATCAACTCTAATGGGCTTGACACACAGTAAATGATTTCCAATGAAACCAGTGTGAATTCTGTTTATATAAAATTTGTAAAATTGCATAAAGACAATGGCAAATACTTCCTAGTACAATCTGTTGCTTTAAATAACTTATAGTTGCTTTACTTATAGGTGCCAGATTTTAAATCCATGTCCTTCTTTCCAGGTTAATGTCATTACCCAGTCTGGAAATCAAACTGTGATTTAAGTAATGAATTACAGTGAGCAAAAAGCTGTCTTCACTTTAGTGTCAAAGTTACGTTATGGCAACATACTATTGCAATTGTGAGCAGGGGCTAAAGCGGGAAATCTGCAGCTATACAAATAATTGCTGTGGTTGTCATATATTTACTTTTCGTTTTCCATTGAAACTCACCTGGCATATTGTTGTTGACCTCTGGAATACAAGGAGACAGAGAAAAAAAAAAGCAAACAAAGCCAGCATTAGAAAACACTCGTATCACTTGCATGTTGACTGTCATGCAAAATATTACACACTTCATAGTCCATACAGAGGGCTGGCAGTGGGCACAGCCATGTGTATGTCATTTACAATGCAGAATGTTTTAACAGTGAGGTGTTAAAGCAGCAACATTTGGTTTGGAACCATCATTCAGTCCCATTAGATGAAATATCCAGCATGAAGAAAAAGAGGCATCTCTTCCCCTCCACGTATAAACACACTGATGACACACAGACTTTCAGTGTTTCCGTTACCTTTCAGTGCAGACGCATCAACTCATTTTATCAGTATCCTCAGGTGCTGTTGCTAAGTTATAGACATGCAAAACCCAAAATAAGGTCATCCTTTAAGGGATTTGTGAGCTTTATGACAAATCCAAGCACTGAAAGAACAAACCTACAGATTTAAAGCTCCAGTCCAAAGCGTTTAGATTAAACACCATACTGAAGATTTTACAATTAGAGTTATTACAGAATTTTTAAAAACAATAATTGTAATTGAATAATAAACATATCTGTCCTGTGATAGGGCTTAGATTGTCAAAGTTGACTCATCTTCCACGAACCATG
>CAKAKQ010034935.1:0-21494 GCA_916700675.1 Helicolenus avius
CCTGGCCTGGGCTGTCGTCTCCACCCGGCCCGACATCGACTACACAGAAGGTAGGTGGACATGTTGTGCTGTACATTAATGTCAGGTTAAAGGGCCTCTGTGTAGGATTTGGTGGCATTAAGCGGTGAGGTTGCAGATTTCAAACAACATTTCTGCCAATAGATCCCCCGAAATGTTACACACTGTTCCTTTAAGGCCACACATATAGGCATATTAGGTCTGTGGCTCTTTTCCAGATTAATACAACAAACTGAGATGGTTTTACTAAAATATTTCTTCTAATTTTAGACTTGACATTGGGATTACACAGGCCATTCCGAACATTCTTTCATTTTTCACAATATTTTTGTGTTTAAATTGAATTCAAACACAAATTTGGATGCATAATAATCAGGTTCTCCCTATGTAGATATAAACGTCTAAAGGTAACGAAAACACAACAATTTTTATCATCAGGTGATTATACACTAAAGAAAACATACTTAATAATATCATATTCCATTTCTGCTAGTAGATACCTGACTGTGTTGAACTAACTCAAAGCAAATTTAAGATATGGGTGATGGCTTACAGTAACTCGCTGCCATCAAAATATTCTTTTAAAAGTTATTCATTATTGTATTATACCAAAATATTGGTGCTATGACACCCAGATACTTTGAATATGATTGCACATTTATATGATAATAGTAAATAATAATAAACTTTGTTTACACAGCACTTTTCAAAACAAAGTAATAAAATGCTTTACATAGTTTAACCAGGATTAAATCATTTCAGGACATTTGCTTTTTGGCCGTCCAGCACTTTACATCCTGAACACCACTTAGAAGAGACTTAATGTTACGTGCTTCACCTAGTTTTAAGGGGAAATATAGCTGCATGTTTTGCATTTTGGTTTCTAGAACTTGTGTGTGCATTGCTGTTTATCATACTGTCACTCTTGATGCTACCACCAGATAGCACCAAAGTAAGCAATGTTATCAAATCCTACACACAGTGACTTTAAAGTTAGTTTAGTGTCATGTCAGTGGTCATGTCAGCCAGGTTTACAAATAATAAAAGTCCATTATACACTAAATATAGGTAAGTAAATATAATTGATATACTCTATGTGTGTGTGCAGTTTCAATAATACTGTGATGATGTGATGGTTTGTTTTCTTTTCAGAATTTTTGATGACAATGGAAGTGGAGGCATACCCGAGAGGAGACGAGAATCTGGACATCCCTGCCTGAAAGTCTGCACACCTCTGTGTGTCTGTCTGTCTGTCTGTCTGTCTGTCCGTCCGTCCGTCCATCCGTCTGTCTGTCTGTCTGTTTGTCTCAAAACCAGTTTTCTTGTTCATCTTAATGTTTTTGTACAATAGCACTTTGTTTTGCCAAATGTGATTTTGTAAATAAATAAATACAGTATATGTACGGTAGCAGCTGTCAATTGTTTGTTTTTTGTTTCACAGCGTTTTACCACAGGATGGTGCTGCTGCTCTAAGAAACAACTGAGGGGAATCATTTTAATATTTAAGATAACAGAGCTTAAAGGTTAAATAACGCTCCAAATTTGGCAAAATTTTGGTGAGGAAAAACTGGCATATGGGGGTCCTTTGACCTCTGATCTCAAGATATGTGAATGAAAATGGGTCCTAAGGGTACCCATGAGTCTCCCCTTGACAAACGTGCTCAATTTATGATAATCACATATAGTTTTGGTCACTGACAGCTGTTGTTGCCTGTTGGGCTTCAGTTTGCCATGTTATGATTTGAGCATATCTTTTAAGCTAAATGCAGTACCTGTGAGAGTTTCTGAACAATATTTGTCATTATTTTGTGTTGTTAAGTGATTTCCAATCATAATTATATACATACATTTGCATAAATCAAGCATATTTGCCGCCTTGCATGGCGGCATCTGCCATCTATGTATGAATGTGTGTGTGGATGGGTGAATGTTGGCATGTGTTGTATAGTGCTTTGAGTGGTCGGTAGACTAGAAAAGTGCTCTACAAATACAGTCCATTTACTATTTACTTAAAGGTCCCATATTGTAAAAAGTAAGATTTTCATGTCTTTTATATTATAAAGCAGGTTTAAGTGCTTTATAAATACTGTTAAACTATCAGAACGCTCAATATACGGAGAAACACGCACAGCCCGTATTCAGAAATTGTGCGTTTGAAAGAAACCGTTAGGATTTCTGTCCATTTGTGATGTCACAAATATACAATATTTAGACCATTACACGGTGTTAAATGTAAACAATCTAAATGTGTCCCAGTTTATTTCCTGTTGCAGTGTATGTGAATAACATCAGCTGACAGGAAGTAAACATGGACCCAAGCTGTTGCCTGGCAACGCAATTCCGTTGAAATGCACTAAAACTGAGCGTGTCAGACAGAGGGCGAATACAGGTATATTCAGGCAAACAGTACGAGGAAGATACATTTTTTTTTAACATTACAGCATGTAAACATGTTCTAGTAGAAACACAAAATACAAGTATAAACCTGAAAATGAGCATGATATGGGACCTTTAAGTAAAAGATCTGAATTCTTCTTCCACCACTGAAATGGCTAAGCTGTCATCCATGATGGAGAATGACTCCCACCCCATGCAGGACACCATCTCAGTACTGGAGAGCTCCTTCAGAGACAGGCTGCTACGGCCAAAGAGTGTGAAGGAGCGCTATCACAGGTCCTTCCTTCCTGCAGCTGTCAGACTCCACAACCAGCACTGCTCCCAGTAGACCACAACTAGCTCTGCTCCCAGCAGACCACATACACACCAAAAAAACTGACAATAACCTGATAACATTCAACACAATCATTCATTCATTTATTCATTCTCACTGTGCAATATCATTTTCCACTTGTGCAATTTTGTTAATAGTCTTTTTATTGTCAATACTGTATATACTGCTCCTATTTTTATACTTCCTTCTATTTAAATGGTTCATATTTTGTTGCACTTTGTTTAGCTCTTTTTTTTTACTGTGTTAGCTGATGCATCTTGTTTTTTGCGCTATCCTCTTTGCTGCTGTACACCGCAAATGTCCCCACTAATAAAGGAATATCCTATCTTATCTTAAAATTGACAGGCTTGTCAATGCAGAAGGCCTATCTCATTTACATCACTGCAGTCGAGTTTTATTTTTTTACGTGATTCACCTGAACGCCCCACTTTTTCCCATCATCTTTTTTTCTCTCGCTCTGGTCGTGTCAGTTGTGATATTTCCCACGTTCCCTGAAGGCACCGGGATACATTCAGCCGTTAGTAGTAAAAAGCATGCAAAGATGGCGGAGCTACAGATGCTGCTGGAGGAGGAGATTCCTGCAGGACGAAGAGCTTTACTGGACAGTTTCACCAACCTGGAAAGAGTAGCGGAGTACTGCGAAAGCAACTATGTACAGGTACATACTAGTATTTAAAACACCAGGTGTATTACATCAAGTATAAATGACATATAAGGGTGTAATGTTAGCAGGGAGTGGGCGGGTTGGAGAGATGGGAGTGATGGAATGACAGCACCAAACTCCTGTTATGTGATAAGCATTTTCATGGAAGATAAAAACTCAATTTAATTTAAAAAACGACCTATTATACAGTTGAACAGCTCAAAAACAATTCGGCTTTTTAAATTTTCCACTAAACCCTTCTGCTTTTATGTGAATTCAACTTTTATAACTGGTTTAGCTCACTTGACTGGTTGGAATGTCACACATAATTTAAGTTTTTCCCTTTTAAAAGTTGACATTTTACGTATTTATGTTTTTTATTGGTTTAATCTATGTATGCCGAATGAAAGAGCCGTTTGTGTTTAGTGGTAAAATATCTTTAAACATCTTCTATGATGTGTGTGGCATTTGTAGACAAGCAGTGAATTATTATATGGAGGTTTTTCAATGGGAGTCTGGCGTGACATTTCTCCCATTTAGCCTGCTACTGTAGTGGCCTATTGAAGGAGAGTGTGTACCAGTAACCATCAATAGGAAACTGTTAAACCAATACTGTGTTATTAGCATGGCGTTGTTGTAATAATTACCCTATGTGTAATCTTGATTTCATTAAATATAGACATAGTTATCATCCTTATAGTTCTGAGGATTTTGCTTCATATAATCTTGTGAGCAATGTTGCTACATTATACACAAAGTTGTTCTGAATCTGGCTTCAAAACAGTCACTGTAGTGGTATTGTACCAAAATATGCATTATTACTTACTGATAATTAAAGATGAATTAAGTGGAAATCTTAGAGGAAATTTCTTGAAATACAGATTCATTGAAGAAGATTGAATACACAATGATTGGCAGTGTGAAAAGTTTAAATTTAAAGGTCCACAGTCAATGTTACTAAGAGTACGTATATGAGTACAATAATAACCTTGAAAATGCTCAAATGTATCACTTAAAAAGGTTTGCTAAGGCTATACCACCCTCTCATTATTTAATCTGCTCATGTTGTTTTATGGTACTGAAATAGTTGAGGGCTGCAACCAATTCTGTTATAATAATGTTTTAGATCAATCAATCACTCAATCAATCAATCAATCATTTAATCTATTAATTGTGACAAAATGCCCATCACAATTTCACCAACTGTCCGACCAACATTTGTAATTCAAAGATATTCAATTTAAATCAGAGAAAAGCAGCAAATCCTCACATTTGAGAATCTGGAATCAGTGATTTTTTACTTTTTTTGTTTAAATAATCAACCGACTATTATTAAAATTGTTGTAGATTAAGTTTCTGTCAATCGAATAAATGTTTTAGTGCTAATCTAGTCTCTCACACAACTGAGGAAGAGTAGCTGGCAATTTCCATGTTTATCCCCTGGACATTGCCTTTCAAATGTTTACCAAATTGATAATATACCAGCTTTTAATGCACACAAGTTCCACAAACTTTTGATTAGATCCATTTTTATTTTATCTGCCGATCGTTTTCTGGATTCATCAATTCATCATTTAGGCCAAAACATGTCAGATAAATAGTGAAAATTGATTCGGGTGACGTCTTCAAGTTGCTTATTTTGTCCAACCAACAGTTCAAAGCCCATATTGAGTTTATTATCATATTCTACAAAGAAAAGCAGCAAACTAGGCGATTAGGCATTTTTGCTTGAAAAATTACTTTGATAAGTGATTAATTGATTACCAAAATAGCGGACGATTAATTTTCTGTTGATCGATTTATCATTTCAGCTCTGCTTCTGTAACATCCAGTGAAAAATGTATTTCCTTTTTTCATTTTAAGATAGCTATTTGTGTAAGGCTGACATCCATCTCTGTAGTCGGTTAGTGGAAACATGAATGCAGTGTGTGTGTTTTCATAGGCAGGCAAGGCTGTTATGGACAACTGTTCTTCTTCAGTTGTCTTTAAATACACACCTGTTCATCTCCAGATTTTATCTTCATCACATTTCTGCAGCAGTCGATCAACAAGACGGACTGCGTTAACAGTCTGCCTTTTCTAGAGGCTATAAAATGATTTCTCCCCATTTTCTTTCTTTTATTCTTTACTCATTTCACCCTTTAATTTTCTGGATCATTTTTTTCCTATTCCCGTCTCTCTTTTCTATGTCAAATTTTCCTCTTTAAAGTTTTCCCCTCTTCTTTATCTCTTCCTTCCTTATATCCTTTCACCCTTCCTGTCTTTTCTTCCACTGAAATGTCTCCGAACACTCTTTTCTGTCGCTGAGAGTAATACATTTTCTCCTCTCAGCAATCACACCACATCTTTCTGAAGAAAACGACCATTTTATAGTTCATTAGCCTGTTCATACTACATGTCCAAATGGGGCCTAGTTAGGGCTAACTCAGTGCCCACTGGATGGCCTACATTCCCACTGCCAGCAGATGATGTGAGCTGTTACATAATCCAACAGTTGAGCTGTTGATCTTGTTTTATGGGCTAAATATTTGGATTCAGGGTTGACCCATGTTAAACCCTGTGTGGCCCCCTCCTAGGCTATCAGACACTGTCAGGATTAAATCTGTCTAGATTTATACAAAGCCGGGCAGCTGCTCTTCGTTACACTATTAATGATATATCAATATTAAAAACTCAGTACTGAGGCATCGAATGCCTGGACAGATAGGTATTTTTTTTTACTTATATCTAGTTTGATTAGATAGTTGTTTAAATTGATAAACACATTTTGTAAATTTGATTGATTCAAAATTTTGTTTTTGCATGATGTGTAAAATATAGAGATTATCTTAAAGGTTGGTATCAGGGCCAATCTGGGCATATTTTAATGGATTGATACCAGCTAAAATAAAGATAAAAATCATATCCTTTCTGTTTTTTCCACCTCAGCCTGCAAACATTTGGTCTTTTATTCATACCATAGCAATAATTTAAGCTTATACGTAAACTTAATAGTTTTGAACCAGGACCTTCAGTATTTGGATAAAATAAAGTTCCTGCAGTTGGGATTTTAATCAACATTTAAGTAAATATTAGGGCTGTCAAAGTTAACGTGATAACGCCTTAATGCAAATTTGTTTTAACGGCACTAATTTCTTTAAGACATTAACGCAACTCTTGATTTTTAGGTTGTAGCGGGTTCCGTTTTAAAGCTAGAGTGAAATTACTGGTATCATATGAAACTGGAAAACTTAAGGAATCCATTTGTACCAACCATTTTATACTAGCTTGTCGCCAAGGTCAAATAACACTCCAAACTTGTGCTGAATTTTGTAGAGGAAAAACTGTCATGGCCATTTTCAAAGGGGTCCCTTGACCTCTGACCTCAAGATATGTGAATGAAAATGGGTTCTATGGGTACCCACAAGTCTCCCCTTTACAGACATGCCCACTTTATGATAATAACATGTTTACATTGTGAAAATCAAGTCGTTTAACTGTGCACAAAAACTTTATTTAAATCTTTTCCCACATTTAGAAAAAAAGTTTGAGTTTTTAATAAAAAGCGCCTCACATTGTCTATAGGGAAAAATGAGCTAAATGGACACACTGCAAGAACCCAGGTTGTCCAATATAACACCGCTCACATCTCCACTGTGTGCTGTAGGTTTTTAAACTGTGACAGAAATTAAGAAGTAAATACCGGTATGTAAATATAGCAAACTTGATTAACGCTGCCATGATGTAAAACTGAAGGAACTGAAGCCCCCCCTCTCTGGGTCCTCCACAGCTGGTACTAGTTAGCTGTCAGCAGAGCTAGTTGTAATGTAACTCGACCTCCTACTGCTCATTGAAAACACATGGTACCATTGCAGGAGGCTGGACGTGGATGCCTGTCGTGTGTGTGTGTGTGTGTGTCTGTGTGTGTTTTGGGTTGGAAACCATGGCGATTACTTTTCCAGTTGAAGGAGTATCAGCCTCCACCTTCAGTGTTGGTGCCAGGAACAGCTCCTGCGGGGGCGAAACAAGCTGAGCGTTTGGAAAGACGGGTTTGTTCTCACAAGCTTGGCAGTTTTAAACCTGAGCCGATAACATGATGATTTATTTCACATTTCACAGCTAAAGAAAAACTTTTTTCCATGTTATTATTAGTTTGTTTTATGTTTGGTCACTCTTCAGTTATTTAGCAGTAAGAGTGTTGGCATTTGTTTTTTTCCTTTATCTGAAACAAAGGTCTAAGGACAGAGGGTGTCGTATGCTGTACAGATTGTAAAGCCCCATGAATATATGATTTGTGATATTGGGCTACATAAATACAATCGACTTGACTACCGTAGTTACCAAACACACCGATGTGACTACAATTTGATTGTTTTATTTAGTCAGAATTTCAGTTTTGATAAATATTCTTAGGTGCATTAAATGGGTAAGGCTACATATGACAGCCAGACATTTACCAAACATACAAACATGGCTTCAACCGGTTCAATGAGACATTCATCATGTTGGTTTTAGGGCTGTCAATCGATTAAAATATTTAATCGCGATTAATCGCAAATTAATCACCCATTTTTTATCTGTTCAAAATGTACCCTAAAGGCAGATTTGTCAAGTATTTAATACTCTTATCAACATGGGAGTGGGCAAATATGCAGCTTTAGAGTTATTTACCCTCCTTCGCGACAGGCTAGCATGATAATGGATTCCTTCGGTTTTTCTAGTTTAACATGATACCAGTATCCTCACTCTAGCTTTAAAACTGAACTGAAATTAGTGCCGTTAAAACAAATTTGCATTAATACGTTATTATCACGTTAATTTTGCCAGTTGGTTGGTTTATTTCTAGGTGTCTTGCTCATCTCCTGTGTTGAAACTGCTGTTTCCTCTTCTTGTGTCGAACACACAGAATAAGTAACAAGTACAATTCACAAGTCAGCAGTGCAAAGCAGCTCTATTTAAGCATTTCCTTTCAATTAGAGGGTTAGCTGTCATATTAAGTGGTAATAATGTGATAAAATGTAGATTACTTCATCTGTACTAGAAGATTAAACACCTTCTGACTGTAGCACATGAGGGACCTGTCCTTGTAAGGTAAAGGCAGTGGCCATCTGTGTGTGTTTTAGATGAGTGGTTCAGCATTGGGACTTGCTGGATCTGGTTCAAAGCCAAAGAGAATAGCACTTATATAGAGTTATGAGGTGTATCTTACTGTAACACACACACACAGATTCCCCTCTGTCACACACTGCCACGCATGGTCTGTAAATAGAGGCTGTGTGACTGACATGTCTGTAATTTGCAGATGTAGATACCACACACACACACACACACACACACACACACACAGGTCTGGTTGTACATCAGCCACCAACTAGAATTTGAATTCTCTGTTGTATAAGGAATAGGGCTGTCCCAATAATAATGTGTTAACGCAAAATCAACTGAACGCCACTCATTTCTTTAACGCATTAACGCAATCGATCTTTCCGAGGTTGTAGCAGGTCAGTTTCAGAGCTAGAGTGAAGATACTGGCATCATATGAAACTAGAAAACCATGTCGTACCAGCTTGTCGAGAAGGAGGCTAAATAATGCTCCAAAATGTTGGCAAGGACAAACTGGCATTGCCATTTACAAGGGGTCCCTTGACCTCTGACCTCAAGATATGTGAATGAAAATGTGTTCTATGGGTACCCACGAGTCTCCCCTTTACAGGCATGCTCACTTTATGATAATCACATGCAGTTTGGGCAAGTCTTAGTCAAGTCAGCACACTGACACACTGACAGCTGGTGTTGATTTGAGCATATTTTATCATGCTAAATGCAGTACCTGTGAGGGTTTCTGGACAATATTTGTCATTGTTTTGTGTTGTTAATTGATTTCCAATAATAAATATATAAATACGTTTGCATAAAGCAGCATATTTGTCCGCTCCCATGTTGATAGAGTATAAAATACTTAACAAATCTCCCTTTAAGATACATTTTGAACAGATACAAAATGTGTTAGTTATTTGTTAGAATATGGTAATTGCATACAGTAAAATTTGCCACCACACCTTCAGGCAGTTGCTCTTTCCATGTTCATGCTGTCAGGTGGTTTCATATTTCCACTATAATTCAGAATAAAATAACCGCAGGAATGTTACTGTTAGACCCGAGTGTGTCTTCATTAAAAAAAAGAGGTCAGAGGAATCAGAGCGTGCATATGATTCCACGTAGTTCTGATCCGAGTCATGTACATGAACCTCATACATTTAGCTGGAATTAAAAACAAATTGAAATTTGTGTGTGTGTGTTGCTCTGCTGCCCTGTCCTCAGGCCAGAGGAGGCAGCCCTGCAACTAGGTCAGCACTAACAGGAAATCAGATGGCTGATGGGAAAGAGAGAGAGAAAATAAGAGCTGTAATGAGGATGATGTGATACAGAGAGGGGGGAGTGGAAAAGAAAGAGTTTAAACAGGGAGAGAAGACTTGACTAAAATGATTTATAGTTCTTAGTTAAGGTGTGTGTGTGTACAGTACCTGTGTGTGTGGAAGCCCTGTTTCTATGTAAAGAGTCCCACCATACAGGGCTCCAGAGTGCGATCAAATATCTCACAAGTGCGACAAAATATTTTCACTGGTCGCACCGTGCTCCTGGCAGGTCTATCTCTGTGTGTGTATGTGTGAAACAAGCCCTGAACTCCTCTTCGAGAAACATCACATCCATAAAACATACCAGTAATTCAAAATGAACAGAACTATCTAATGTTTTTTCATCAAGAAAAATGCTGTGGTGCCCGTCACACCTGTCCCCAGTTTCAAAACCGTTGCACCCCTAGACTGTGTTTGGATCTTTAGAGAGTGTTTGAGCTCTATAGCCTCATTTATTAATTTCTTCCTCGTCCTCCTCCTGATCTAACAACGTGGGTAAGGGAGATTTGGGTGGAGGCCAACAGTCCTCTAGTCTACATCATCAACACATATTTTTTATAAATATACTTATATTTGAGCAATCAAATCAAATCTGAAGGATACAATGCATCTTGGGACTGTACGCTGTCTATTCTACTCAGATATACATCACATTACACTCACGCTGATGGGAATTTGATGTTTGTCTTGCTGTTGACACTGTCAGAAAATAGCAAACACCTTCTGGCCAATAAGATTAGAGTTCTTTCTTTAGTCATTATATAATTAAAGAATTTTGATAGAGTACTTGTTTGAGGTCTGTGTCTTGTGTATCTTGTGTGTCTTGTGTGTCTTGTGTATCTTGTGTATCTTGTGTATCTTGTGTATCTTGTGTGTCTTGTGTGTCTTGTGTGTCTTGTGTGTCTTGTGTGTCTTGTGTGTCTTGTGTATCTTGTGTATCTTGTGTATCTTGTGTATCTTGTGTGTGTGTATTAGAGAGAGACGCACATTGGTGTCAGTGTGTTTCTTGTCAACCTCGGGCATGAATGAGTTAGCACTGACCTACATCATGCTTCAGCACACACACACACACACACACATCCATGTGTGTTTTTATACTGTCCCCACTGTATTATGCACATATACAGTATACATGTTGCACACACATAAATAGATATATTCACACATGTGGTTACACACACATTGATGGCCACTTTCATTCAGTACTGTTCTGATCTGCATCCATTAGCTATCCTGTACATTGATGCCATCATGCTGTCCGTCTGTCATCTTCATTAAGACATTAAAGAGGTGGAATAATTTAATTAGGGTTAGTAAATTGATGCCCTATATCAAATTAAGACAGTGTATAGTATTCAAGGCTGCACTAACATCGTATAGACAGTCGATTAACAAAGAAAATAATCTGCAGATTAATTGAGGATGAAAAGAATTGTTAGTTGCAGCCCTAATTCCTTTGATTAATTTTTACTGCTGATAAAAATAAGAGTAGAAGAGAAGTGAGAAAGTAAAAAAAAAAATACGGAAAGAGAAAGGAAATGAAGCATCAAAGAAATGCTGCACAAAATAAAGATAATGTAATAAAGGAATGTGTTATGTGTTATTTATTGCAGGTGTTGTATTAACCAATTATGTTCTGACATTTAGATCATGGTATTCTAGAGACGTTTGATGTATAATTTCATATGACGTGACATCTGTCGTTTTACTGGAGAAAATACAATTGTTGGCGCTGCAACTGAGTCATTCACATCACATATTAATTACAGAAAAGTAGTGTCATTGAATGAAAGGGTTCAATAAATGACTGACAAACGTCTCAGGCGTCACGTTGGGCTGTTCCCGGGAGGTTATGTGTAACCCCTGATGTCTAACGTTGTGGAGAAAAACAAAAATACAACAAGAAGCTTAAGAAAAATACAAGTAGCATGTTGGGTCTTGATTTTACTTATGTGTTTACGTCATCTCTTGTATTGATTATCTGCCACTACTGTTCTGCGTCAATTAGAATAAAATGGCAGCACTGGTGCGACTCCTGTCCTGAATCTGTCTCCTTTCTCCCTGCAGTCAGCAGACAAGGAGCAAGCGCTGGAGGAGACGAAGAGCTACACCACCCAGTCTCTGGCTAGTGTTGCCTACCTCATCAACACGCTGGCCAACAATGTGTTGCAGATGCTGGACATCCAGGCCTCACAGCTCCGCCGCATGGAAAGCTCCATCAACCACATTTCACAGGTCTGGTAGGAACACTAGAGGACCCTGTGCCATCAGTTTGGTTCATTTTAATAATTTCTATGCACAAATTCTTATCAACGTTGGTTATCATGGTTGGTTAACATGGTTATCAACTTGGTAAGTCAACCCAGGGATTCTCAATCTGGCTATGAGCACGTTCACATGAAAGGGGTGGTGTTTGCAGCATATGACCAATCACAAACATGGACAAGTCTACTGTCAGCAGAGCGGCATATTTTATAAAGGAAAAGCAAACTTTAATATTAGACAAAAAACAAAGAAATTAAACTCATAATCCAGACAAAAAGTAACACAGCTGAAAGCTGCCAAATGCAGGAAGGACAGCTAGAAAAGGCCTAGATGGGGCAGTGATAAATAAATAGCTTTCAGAATGGTATTGATGAATGGATTACATTTCATTATGTTGTTTGGTAGTGATGTGGCGTGTATGACTATTTTAGCCTTCTTTCAGCTGTGTGAAACAGACTTGAGAGCAAGTAAATAAATATAAAAGCATAATTCAAATCGGTAAGCACCCACAGCATACAGCCAGCTGTCCTTCCTGCATTTGCCAATTTAAACTATGTTGCTGTTATCCTGGATTATGACATAAACTTCTTTGTATTTGTGTATTATTATCATATGATCTGCACATTGAGTTTTGATTGGCTTGTAGGCGATGCTTTCAAACGAGTTGATCTCTTATCTGGAACATAACCCGCTCCGGAGCAGGTTAGGTGTTCAGCATAAGTTACCATGGTGATCTACTCCGGTAAGAAGTGAACCACCGTCGTATGACAGAAACCCCCAAATCCTGCTTTGTAATACAGGCCTGAGGTGTCTACATGCACACTGACTGACGCTGAAGAATGTTGTGAAATCGGTAAACAAACTTGCTTTTCAAACCTGAAATCTGTCTGCCAGCATGCATGAAGCATTATCATGGACACAGTGGACTGTAGGTCTGTTATTCATAGTGTGAGGGCTCATGGGTGAAAGCACACACAATATGTAATCATGTATGCATGCAGTCTCACTTATGTTCTCAGCTCTGTGGACGCTCTCTTCACTGCGTCATGCCAAGTGCAGCAGCCCAGAATTCATCTCGGGAGGCTGTTGCACTTACAAAAATCCCAAAGCATGCAACAGTAATAAACTGCAGACGTAAATTAACAGCGATAAAGTGGCTAGAGTGCAGAAATATGTATTCTTTCTTTCCCACTCTGCATTCTGTGCACATGAGAGGGGATTGAAGTAGTAGTATCAGCCTCTCTAAAGCTCATAAATTAACATGTATATGACACAGCCTTGTTGAATATTGAATTCTGATTGGTCTATCACAGCGTTCTACGGTCTGTTATTTCTTTATAGCAGACCGCTGCTATGTATAACAGACCGTTGCTATGGATGCAGTTCTGATCTTGGACTCTGGAGGATCGTTTTTGTGTCAAATTATTGTTTTTTTTAAGTAAGTAGCCGTGTAATAAGCGGGATAATTTACAGCTAGCGAGTCATTGTTGTGATATAAAACCCCTTCAGGGCGATGCAAATCAGAGGAGTCTTGCATCGTCTGGGTTTATTTCACAACAATGGCCGGCTCACGCTACATCGTCCCTTACATATCTGGTCTGTTTAATTTGTACAAAAACTTGAGTGCATGTATATGGTTTTATGGGGGTTATGTGCCGGATCATTTTTTGTCCAGCATTAACATTAATAAGTGAAATCAACCGGCTTAAAATGTTATTTGATATGACCGTAGAAGTTGATTATGTAAGTTGTAATTAAAATCACTGCTTAATTGCAATCTGAAAATTGCAACTTTTATATGGATGTGTAGTCAAAAACACTTTAGATACTGTTAGAATCATGTGGACAGACAGATGAAAAAGCAGGTTTCTCAATGTTCCATGTAAACGTCATATCCTGAATATGATGAAAACTAGATTAAGTCTCAAAACCAGGACACTTGTTTGCATGTAAACATACAACTACTTGAGTACATTTAGATGGGCAGTAGTATCCTGCATGTCCAAGAAATCTGTTCTCTTCAGCAGGATTTCCCCTCATCCATTACCCACTTACGAAAACCAGGTTCTTGTTCACTTGACATCTAAAGTATAAGGTTACTACCCGAAAATCAAACAGTTTACTTCAGTGCATCGAAGGGTGCAGTCTAGGAAGACGAAGAAAAACAAGACTCTTCTTCATGTTTGTCAGCTGGTCAGATAAATAAAACCATCTGTAGGTGTGAAGCATCACCAGAGATCTGATCAGGCTTACACAACACTCTGCACCCACACATCTCACCACACTGTATACTGACGACAAAAGATACTCGAATTTGTTTTGTGCTCTCTCAAATCTTAGCATTCTTCAATAACACAGCATTTGTATTCCTCGAAAAACTCGCACGTCATTCATACTAAGTAAGCTGACACGTTCCTCATTGCACTCTGTGTTGAGATTCATTATTTAACACCAACCGAAGGAAAAGAAGTATTTCCATTCATTAAACATTGACATCCACAACAGACCCTTCACAGTGTAGCTGAGTACTTATAGGAATAAAACTGTAGTTTTCAGTGGTACAGTTGATCCATTCTCACCTCAGACCTCTGAATATTCAGTATAATCAGAATAAACTCTGCATGCAGAAATAATGAGATGCTTCTCTCTGTTATGTCAGACCAAGACTGTGATTGCACGTCATAATTACGGCTTTCAGTTCAGTGAGACACAGTCGCATCTGTTATGTAGGCGAGCATTTGTGCTGTGAGGCTCCCTCTCATAAAGAATCACACTGAGATGAGCTTTTATAATCCATTTTGCATTTCATGCTGTAGAAATCAGCCAACAGCGTAGTCGTGTGAGATGAAGAGGATACAGACAAACGGATGTGCAAACTCATTCTGCTTTGTTCAAATTTTTAATTTCCTACTTGGGAACCAAAGTGGCCACCGAGCATCCAACCAATTTTAGAATTCCTTTGTGCATTGATTGTTAATTAGAATAAACTACTGTCTAATACTATATTTACAGCTGAAAACTAGTTGCCTCTTGGTGAAATTCCCTGCTTTGACTGAAAAAACCTTGTGATATTGACTGTTTCAGAACTGTCACCTCTCTCATCCCACTTGAGTTTGCAGGCCTGTATCTTTAAGTAAATTCCCTTGTAACGCACCACTGAAAATATAATTAACACCTGTCCTGACTTGAGGCTTAAAAAACAGGCTGTCATACATATTAAAATCCATAACACCAAAAATATCTCCGGTGTGAGAGCACAGAACCAGTGTGAAATGTGAGGATTAAGTGTCTGTTCTCACAGTGAATACATATTTTTGGACTGTTTGTCAGACAGAGAAAGACGTCACTACAGACTGTGATTGGGCTGCTGAGACTTCACAGACTTTTTTATAGACAATTTGAAACCAGAAGAAGCAATACATACAATAATGAAATTATTAGTAAGTTGAAGCCTGTTTTTTAATCAAAGCTGGCCTTAAACTTGACTAAAATCGCACAACAGGCTTTTATCTAAAAGGACAAGAGGGAATCAGAGCTGTGTCGCTCAGAACTGTGGAGCAGTTATAAAACACATCCACACAGAAAAACCATTCAGAAACCATTCGTACCAAAAAATGTCATCATTTATATGGCCGTCTGTTTCAGCTGCAAAGTGTACTGTTGAAAAATGTCTTAAAGCTCAATGAAATCTACCGTTTGGATGCAGCTTGAGCATCTTAAAGATGTAATTTTTCAATACAGACGTCACACTGAACACTGTGTCTGAGTACAACCTCACACAGCTGCTAGCTCGGCTGTAGACACTTTTTTTTACCATAACACGATTGACAATAATTTGATTTCAGGTTGGATGAATCACATATTCTAATTCTCTCTGTGTATTTTATTTAAGCCAGGCACTTAAGTTAACCATTCTTTCTTTTTCAGACCGTTGACATTCACAAAGAGAAAGTGGCGAGGCGGGAGATCGGCATCTTGACCACCAATAAGAACACCTCCCGCTCACATAAAATAGTTGCTCCGGCCAATCAGGAGAGGCCAGTGCGCTACATCAGGAAGCCCGTCGACTACAGCGTGCTGGATGACATTGGACACGGAGTCAAGGTGGGAATAATGAAAATAATGATGATGAAAAAGATGATCATAGATGTTTTCAGTGTCGTAAACATCCGACATTAGTGTCACTAAATAGTTACATATAGAGTTCAGATATAGGCAGTCAAGTCTGCATACTAGAAGTGATTGTTAATGTTTTAAACACCACAAGAACAGATTTTTCTGTGGTAGGTGTGGCACATTCAACAGATGTGCCACATAGAGCAAGGAGACAGCAAAATACAGAAATACAGCTGTGAGAAGAAATTGCAACACTAAGAAGAAGAACAAAAACAAAACTATTAAGCCGAAAGGTGAAGGGATCTTAACTTGCATGTTTGTGTGCATGGTTGTTTGTAGTCTGTGTGTGTCTCACAGAATATGTAGAGCATGCATTTGTAGCACAAGTGAAATTAATTCTGATTTATTTAAGTGCAACTTGACATTTCTTTCATGTCCTCACTGTTAAAGCTTTATGGCATCATTTCCCTCTGGCTCTGTGTCTTAATCTCTTTCTGTCTGCCTCTGTTTCATCTTTATCTGTGTCCGTCTTTCTGGGATGTTGTTTTGTGTTATTTTCGTGTTTTAATGTTTGCATGACGCTGTTGCACTGACACTAATCTCTAGACAACTTTTCTCCTCTCTTCTTCCTCCTGTTGCCATTGCTTTCACTGACGTGTTAAGTGGTTGTTGAGGTTCAAGGTAAGGATGCACAACACACCTATACATAATACCAGGACAACATATCTCATGATGGAGGTGTAATAGCCATTATAAAGGTACATAAAGAAATGCCAGTGACGAAAAAAGGGAATGATCGATCCGGTAGGTTGCTAGGTAAAAGTGTGTTGTTGCCACTGACCGCTTAGTAATATTTTTGTGTGAGAACAAGAGAAATAAAACTTTATTTTCTGATAATTTCATGGCAGTTACGTTCTGAATCATAAATAAATAACCATCAAACACTGAGCATATTATCTACTACTTCTGTCTGCGTTTCCTCCTCTGCATGTGCACTTTTTTTATTATTTGATTACATCCAACTCAAACAGTCTCCACAGTAAATACAAAGAACAACAGAATCTGTTTCCCTGTGTGTGAAGATTGTGCCTCAATTATCAAAAAAATATTGAAAAATATTGTTCAGGCTCTATCATTTACCACTTCCGGCTTCATATTTACTAGGTATCAGTGACTAGATCAGTCGACGGTTACGTCCTACACACAGACGCCACCGTTGGTCCCTCAGCAGCTCTTTTTAAGATTTCTACTGATTTAAAAAAAAAATCAAATAAAAAATCTGGTAGTTTGAAAGACCAAGATCATCGCGTTAAAAAAAAATGATTTTCCGCAGGTGAACGGCCAGCAGAACATGAAACTCGGAGTGGGTCTGTCCCGGTCCAACCCCCCTACCCAGAAACCACCCAGCCCTCCGAGGGCAGGCAAGGGCATCTTAGGGTATGTACCCAGCTTATCACACACATGTATATGCCCTCACACTCATTCCCCACACACTCTCTCTCTGACATTTACTCATGTCTTGTCATGTGTATTTATCTTCTGTTTTCATAGTTTAACGCAAGTGATTATGATTGTGTTGTGTTAATATTTGCCCTGAATGTATGAAAGACGTCTGAATGATGTGGCATTTTGTATTAAATGTTTTATTATGAATGTAAATAGAAGATTGTGCAGACACAAATCCTCCTTCACAGAATCACAGATGTGTCGTTCTTTGAGCTGACGTGGAAATAAGTGGTGTGCTGCAGTTTGTGTGTGTTTGTCTCTTGTGGGAGGACGGAGGATCCTGCGGCGAGTTTATTACAGATTAGACCCGGCAGAGGGGGATGACATCACACACACACACACACACACACACACACAGACACACTGAATCGCAGTGCTCAGAGGAAGAGGAGTAACGTCATGCGTTGTGAAAGCTTGTTGTGTTCTCAAACATCTAGGTCACACAGCTGTATCTCCTTTTCCTTCTCTTTCCTTATTTTCAGTCTTTTCTCTTTCTGTTTAATTTAGTCTCATCTTCTCTCTCATCCTTCAGTCTTCTCCCTCATCTTACCTTTCTCCTCTTTTCTAACCTCTCTCTCTGTTTTCTTCACTCTCTTGTTCACTCTTTCTCCAAGGCCATGCTTTTGTTTGTTTAAAGAATTTATTTGATATTTTGGGTAACACACTTATTCACTTTCTGAGAGTTAGATGTTTAGACAGATACCACTCTCATGTCTGTACAAGAAATATGAAGCTGAAACCAGTGGCCGCTTAGCTTAGTATGAAGGCTGGAAAAAGCTAGCCCGGCACTCTGTCTAAAGGTAACAAAATCACCACCTACCAGCACTTTGATTTTATTTATTTACTGGAGTATTTTGCTGAGCAGAGTGACTTCTTGAAGCCTTGTCGTCACCATATGATTGCCAGCGAACCAGCAGAGACTTAATCCAGAGACTCAAAATGTTGAACTATTCCTTTAAAGAATTTTACATCTCATATTTCAGTGATATATTTCAGAAACTTTAGAGGGCTTGTTTTGTTAACCGCAATGTTATACAGCTAAAGTACATGTAAAATATATTAAGGCAAACTATAAACTACAACAGAAAGTAAACAAGCCTATTTCCCAAAATGCCGTTCTTTAAGAATTGCCTTGTTGGAGCATTAAATCATCCTCTTCTCATCATCCTCTTTCTGAAATAGCGGCCTGGTTCAGCAGTATATAAGTGATGCCAAATCACGACTCGAATCTTCGCGAATCTCTCGAATCTTAGATCACAGTCCCTGCTGGCGTTTCATCAAATAGTCTTTTACACCACACTCTGAGTTTGTGAGGCGCATTCCTATCCGGGCGACCGGAGCCGACGTATTGATTTCAGTGGCATTTAAAATATTTATTTAAATTCTGATTACTGATTTCAAATGGGTCTTATAATATACTCATTATTTTTTCGCACAATGTTTAACCTTATCAATTCTGACTGATTTTCTTACTTTTAGACTAGTCGACGAGTCTGAGATTAAACTTCCGTTTAAACATAAGGGAAATTAATTGTTAGGAACTTCCCCAGTGTGAAGCCAGGTAGCCAGCTGGTCCAGCACCACCTAGGCCCTCCTGTCGGTGTGTTCCTTTCTGTTTCCTGTATGTAACCTGCTGATCGACCGGCTGTTTCTCTACAATAAACCTTAAATAGGTGGCAGGATCGTTGCCCTGCTGAGAGTGGCAAAGTACCAAATGCCCTGAAGATTTCAGAGAATGAAACATAGGAATAAAAATGTCATTAATTTATAGAATAAGAAGAGAAAGTGTTTTGAGTTTATAGGAAAGAGTGAACAGAAGCAGCTCAGCAGTTTGTTGGAACTGAAGCTGTGGTAAGCAAGCCAAGTCCCTCAAACACACAGCAGTGTGTTGGCATCACGCTGTAATCAACAGGCCAAGTCCTTCTGTCATCACACACACACGCAGACACACACACACACACACACAGCAACAACAACACGCCAGAAACACGCTCACACATCGTTTTCACATTCTGTGTCTGTTCTGTTCTTGTTTAATTCTTGTTTTTGTTTTTGCATACTTGTTTTTTAGATACACGTGACATTAAATAGGATTATTTATTATAAGCTGTATACACATTATGCAACACTAGCAAAGGTGTAATTGATCATATTTCAGAGTTATACCATGCTTGTGCTTCTTTCTACTGCAATAACTGAAATTATTTGTGTTGATTTTAGGAGAATTCCTCATCAAACTGACTCCTGTTTGTCTTCAGTCTGGTTTTTATTCTATCTGATGCTTATTTGTCCTTATTCTCTACAGTTTGTGATGCTGGAGGAGTCATAATTCTCTAAAAATACATCCTGACCTTTAAACATGGCCTTACCAGATTTCTCTGTTTCTCTGACAGCAAGGAGGCAAAAACACAGCCCATACTTAATGTAGAAATAATCTATAATTACATATCAATCATGGTGCTATATTTATGTACCCTGCTACCTAGAAATCTATGACTATTTAATGTCATGTTTTATTTAATTATGGCTGACAGTTAATACTAGAATAAGCTGTTTGCTCTTTGGGCTGGTGACTATTAAAGCATATGAGAGCTACCGCACCCTCCTGTGACTCCTTACCCACAATTACTTTATTAAATAGCCTGACTTAAAGAGGACTTTTTATGCTTTTGTGCTTTTCCCCTTTCCTTTAACATGTACGTTTTTTGTGCAAGTAAAAGGTCCAAAAGCCCAAAGTCCACTCTAAAAAGAAGTTACTCTCCCCCACAGAATCACTGCTCCTGAACTGCCTGAAACGCCCAAAGTCCACTCACTCACCAAGTAACACATTTGCGTAATTCCTGCCCAGCAGCTAGTTTGGCACGCCCTCAAACAAAGCTAGTTAGAGCGGAGCTGGAGCAGAGTCCAAAGAGTTTGATTTTGTTGACCAATCACAACAGAGTGTGCCAGCTAACCAATCAGAGTAAACTGGGCAGGAGGGTGAAAAGAGGTACAGCCGGTATGAGAAAAGTAAAGCGTTTTTTGAACATTAAAGCATGTAAACATGTTCTAGTAGAAACCCAAAATACAAGTATGCACCTGAAAGTAAGCATAATAGGTCCTCTTTAACATGTTTCATTTAATATTATTAAAGCAGGAAGTTAATAAGGGAAGGATATTTTAATTTAAGTGATATAACTCTGCTCAGATACACAACAAAAGTTCAAGACACTCCTGAGGGTTAAATTAAAGAAAGGACATTTTATTTTCAAAATGAACATCCTTAACCAAAAATAGCAATGGAGGCCAAGAGGGAACATCTTCTGCCCTTAGTGTGCATGTAGTCCCTCAGCTCTGCAGAGAGCTAAACACACCTCCACTTAAGATTAAAGACTCAAGTTGGCTTTTGGCATTTTTACTGGAAACCGTGTTGGATAGGCAACAGAACAGAAATATGTAAACTCGCTCTTTTGAAATAACCAAAAAAGGTTTTCCAGGCCTTTAAAGATGTTGTGATGTCTGGATAAGAGTTTTGAAGTGTGTTTCTGATTTAAAAGTCCCAGATGTTGCAGAATGCTGCAGGAAGTTGATTAAACAAACCTCAGCTCACATTATACTTTAACATGAAATGACAATGTTTTGTTACAGGCTCTCGTGTGCTACAGGACAATAGCGTCGGACTTTGTCATCGGAAATAAACTCCCCCATTAACCCTGTCTCCACTCTTACCCCTTACATGTACAGGAAGAACTCCCCCTACAGGACACTGGAGCCAGTGCGCCCCCCAGTGGTGCCCAACGATTATGTCTCCAGCCCCACCAGAAACAATATGGCCATCGGA
>CAKAKQ010034936.1:0-11493 GCA_916700675.1 Helicolenus avius
AACTGGTTTTGTTGCCTAAACATAACAAGCCTTTTTCTTTGTGTTCAAAACATAACGTTTCATTCAGTTTTACAACATGTGGGAACGTGTTGCTTTTAAGTTTCGCTTTCACTTTTACAACATAGTAGGCATAATAGGTCCCTACTGACCCACATCTATAGTGCTTATAGTCAGCGACACGCACATGTAATGGCCTGATAACAGTTGAATCGTCTGGTTATGTTGGACATGCCCGTTAGATCACTGATTATTTCATCAATTACTATCTCCATTGCTGCATTTAATGCAAAAATAGCTTGGTGGTGATCCTGGTGTAATGAGTAATGATAAACGTACTATATGTTCTTTAATGCTCCATCAGTATATCTTGCACTTGCAGTGTATTTTAGGCTATTGGGATTAACATGGTCTGCTTCATATTTTGGATAAAATGGGGTAAAAGCAGTAGCTCTTCATGTAATCAGCGTGTTGATCCATGTTGAACCATTCAACCGGACAGTCTAGACGGGTAATTCAAACTCAAACAGTACAAACCTGGTAGATCTCCAAAGAAAGAACTGATCAACGGGTCCTGATCCACTTCCTGCATCTTGGCACCTGATAACACACATAAAAAAATGAAATTAAGAAATGAAGATATTGATGCTTGAGGACTGAAAGTTAACATGGTATGTTAAAGTTGCCTGTATTCAACTGACGGAAACCTCTTGAACCTGTGTGCAATGATTAGCAGCAGTGGCTCCTAATGTGTGTGTCACAGACAGCATCAGATGAGGTTTGGGTATGTCAATGCAGCCACAACCGGTTTTTGTTTTTCACACTTTGCACATGTACTCACGTTAAGTCTCAGCATTTCCTCATTCCTAAATCGCATTGTAAATACAGTGCTGTTGTCATCTTAAAATACAGGAATTAGAGAAGTAATGTAATCCTCTGAATCACAAACCATTTGAGCACTTTCATGTGCTTCCTGTGCCATGCAGCTCATGAAAGAGCTACAGACTACAGAAGAAGGGTATCCATTAATGCAGGACTTCCTGCATCTTTGTGCTCTAAGTACAAACTCAAACAGTCTCACAGCCTTGTACAGTCTGTCCTTACAACAGTTTACCTGACAGCTATACCAAACAAGTTGAGGTGATATGGATCATTTATGAAAATAATGCTATTAGCCAGCCTTTGTCTTGAGACCTGTCTCAAGACCACTTGTCTCAGTCTCAGACAGAGGACTCTGGATTTCATTTCAAGACTGGTCAAGACTACAACTGCAGTGATATCACTAAATTGTTCTTGTACTTGTTTCATCTGTTTTATGTGAGTACTTTTGTGGGAATGTGGATCTTTTAGATTCAATTTGAGGAGTGCCTATGACGTGCATGCTCCACATTTTATTGTAAGTGTGTCATGCAGTGTGGGACCTGCACTGGTCTGGTCTTGGTCTGGTCTCAACCCCTCAAAGTCTTGGTATTGTCTCGGTCTCGATACACTCTGTTCTTGGTCATGACTTGGTCTCGGTTTAGGTGGTCTTGACTACAACACTGCTATTAGTAAACAGTCCCATATTGAGCAACGCATGTTCAAAGATCCCAACGTACATAATGTTATGTATCAGACTCAATAAATGATGATGATGGTGTGTGCATGTTAATGTTTCAGTTTGAAGGACCTGCTTTAGGGGTCAAAAGCCTTCGCAATAGATCACCGGACATACATCAACAACCAAGGGCCGTGTTCATCAAAGCTCTGAAAAATTACAACGAGTGACTTACACTCGCTCCAAAACGAAAATAGTTTCATTTTCTCTTTGTTTATGTTTATGTTTAGTTACTATGTGTGTGTGTGTGTGTCTGTGTGGTTTATGTCTATGAAGGATGTGGTGTTTTCCCCACTAGATTTCAGAGTGTGTGCTTGTTTCTAGTGTTTTTGTTTTTTTTGGTCATCGTTTAATTTTCTTTATCATATTTTTCTGTATGTAAATTGTTGCAGTATGGATTTTAATATACAGCATAATGAGTTTACATGTATTAAAACATGCTATGTATATAAATTGCCTTGACTTGACTGACAGAGAAGAGCAGCAGTGTTTCCCACTCCTCTTGTCTCTTCCCAGTCCCCGGTTTTCCTCTCTGTTACCAGCACACCTGCCTCCAATCGATTCATCACCTCTCCGCGCTCCTGTTCACCACACACCTGGCTACATTCAGCTCATCACCTCTCCTGCATATAAACCAGATTGTTATCTAAAATACTATGGCAGCTGTATGCTCAGGCCAAGCTTTAGTGTCCTTGAGAAGAGTTTTCCTTGTGCTCTTAAAGTCTGATCCCTGTGCTCCAGGATTCAGGCTCCTGCCACCCCTCTCTTCAAGCCATCTGATTCAGCAGTAACATTGCAATAAACCTGTTAAACTTCACCTTCCTCCATGTCAGTGTCCTGAGATTGGGTCCTCCTTACTACATCACAACAACAAGCAGGGGTATTTATAAGAGCAGCTCTGCATATAATAAAAAAATGCATAGTGTGCTGTAACAACCTATCAAAGTGTGTTTGCTTACAAGAAAGCAACTTCTTCAACTGTTTAGCTAAAACTGTCCTATTCTGAAGATTGAGTGAGATCATCATCATCATCGTGACCAATGCTACAGTATTTAGTATATTCATTCTGAAACATGTTTCACATGCATGCTTGCCTCTGTCTCTGTAAGGTATACAGAAAAGTCTAAGTATACTTGGTTTGTACTGACAAGTATACAGAAAAGTCTAAGTATACTTGGTTTGTACTGACTAGTATACTGGAAAGCCTAAGTATACTTGATTTGCACTGACAAGTGTACAGAAAAGCCTAAGTATACTTGGTTTGCACTGACAAGTTTACAGAAAAGCCTAAGTATACTTGGTTTGCACTGACAAGTATACAGAAAAGCCTAAGTATACTTGGTTTGTACTGACAAGTATACAGAAAAGCCTAAGTTACTGACAAGTGTACAGAAAAGTCTAAGTATACTTGGTTTGCACTGACAAGTATACAGAAAAGCCTAAGTATACTTGGTTTGTAATGACAAGTATACAGAAAAGCCTAAGTATACTTGGTTTGTACTGACAAGTATACAGAAAAGCCTAAGTTACTGACAAGTGTACAGAAAAGCCTAAGTATACTTGGTTTGTACTGACAAGTATACAGAAAAGCCTAAGTTACTGACAAGTGTACAGAAAAGTCTAAGTATACTTGGTTTGCACTGACAAGTATACAGAAAAGCCTAAGTATACTTGGTTTGTAATGACAAGTATACAGAAAAGCCTAAGTATACTTGGTTTGTACTGACAAGTATACAGAAAAGCCTAAGTATACTTGGCTCATATTGACAAGTATACAGAAAAGTCTATGTATTGCTTGTACTTAATCTTTTGATCGAGATATACTTAAGAAAAGTATGATTGAGTATTCTTGCATTATAGGCCTACAGAAAGGTATACTTGGCTTGTAGTTGTGCTTACTTTTTTATAGAGTAGCCTTAAGGATGCTAAAAGGCATCTCCTACCCAGCTAGAGAAACCTCCAGAGGACTCTTAAATTACTTTACTTAAACTTATATCAAAAATTCACTTTAAGCACTTTTGATCAATACAGATCCAGAATTCTGGATTTGTTTGTTTGTATCTCAGAGGTGCAGAACAACAGTAAATGGTTTGAAAGTAGCGATTGACGGGGTGACCTCGCACCTGAGAGGTAAAGACGCCTACCATGAGCCTTTAATGCATCTCTCTCTCTCTCTCAGTGTGTAACCATACAGTGTGTAACTCTGTATGGTGGGTGGTGAACGCGTGCTGTCACTTTTGCCTTGATGTAAGATTGTTTCAGAGACCGGCCCTGACTCACTACACAGACTTGGATCACCTCACTCCATCATGCCTGTGTTGACCTTGAACTCATACTGCTATCTTAACAAAACAAACGTGCATTGCTGGAAGTATTTCCCTCTCTTCTCTCTCTCCTTCAGTTTAACTGAGGCTAACACTAAAGCTAAGAGTCATAGATGAAAGATAGGGCACGCATTTTGACTCAGTAGTTACACTTTCTGTTTGAGGGTGTGTTTGGGTTGTGTCGTGACTTTGTGGGTTCAGTTAGAGACGAAAATCACTGCTTGCACGAACCAGCCGCTGAAATGCTTATGTCTTGATGACTCATTACATCAAAACACTAAATTTTCTGATGATCCAATCGAGCTGGTTTGTAGGTAGACAAAACCACAGTGGCTGCTGCCTGACAGACCACAAAGGTTGTTCTGAATGCAGAACCTGCTTATAGAGACTATTGGCAGATAGACAGTTCCTGTGTTTTTGGAGCTACTAGTAAGGGATCGAAAGTTGACCCAGAAAAAAGTGCATCTGATCTGGTCAGGGTCAAGTGGCGTTTCAGTGGTTAAACTAACACTATATGGGGAGCACTTGGCAGGACTTTACTGCCATTTCTCTCCGTTTGGGGATCATTTTATTTCTGTGTGACTGACAATGGCACGTTTATCAACCTCTATCACTATCCACCTTCTTACCTCTCTGTTCGGACTACTCTAGAGGCTCCACTTGAGCAAACATTTAAAGAAAATTAACCACAGGTATCTGGGCTGTAAAAATTTGGTACAAGTTCAAGGTACAGCTTGTGGTTCAGCTGGCAGAGACAGACTTCCTTTCGTGCCAAATACAATGGCAAGTGTGCTGATGTGTTGTTAAGGTGTGGTGATGTCATCTCCTAAAAGATAAGATAAGTCCAAAATTCTTGCCAGACACACACAAACACCCTTACCAAACAAAACTCATCACAACTTTGACTGACAACCAGCCAGTCTGCACTTGCTGTACTTGCTGTACACTGTAGGGCAGGGCTGGACCGGCCATCTGGCATTTTCCCGGTGTGCCGACGTCCTTTTGGGCCGACGTATGTCTTTTTTTTTGCCCATAAAACAGGTAAATCGGCCCATTTCTTTTCATTAATTGACACTGGGCTGGCCCAATGGCTCTGTACAGCATGTATAATCCTAAAAAAGGGACAGCAGGGGCAAAAAAAATGAATTATAACTGGTGAATAGTTTATGCTAGATATTCACACGCAGAGTTTATACCAGAGGGGCAAATTATTCAGTTTTCTTTCCTGAGATTTAAAGGTAAAATTAGAAGTTTAACATAAAAATGGTGTCGCGCTGTACTTATTATTTTGTTATTTCAGAAGTCACCAGAAGTCAGGAAACAAAGTCTCTCAAACTCAAGGTCTCACGATTGGCGAGTACGCAAAACAACCACATTTGAAGGGGTTTCCTCGAACAGAGCCTTCAACAAAACCTGGTACACACAGCACAAATGGCTGTTGATGGGGCCGGTCTGGGCCAAAATGCCAGGGCCGATTTTTTGTCCCAGTCCAGCCCTGCTGTAGGGTAAGGATGAAGATAATACAACAGTTGCTCATGGCATTTATAGCCCATTATTAAAGCAGTAGCATTGGGGTGGACTTGACCTGACAACACGCAGAGCAACAGCTGCGAGGAACTTGTCAGCTTTACAAGGCAGCACAATGTTGCATGCTGGGTCACTTCATCGATAAAAACAAACACATGTAGCACAAAAAATAGCAACACGGTGAGAAATCGCTGCAATAAAGCAAAGAAACGCCTTAAATGCTCTTGAATCTTGTTCATGAATGAGTGGAAGTCATTGTTCATAGCTACAAGTGCTCCTCCTACACACTCCCACACAGGTCGAGTCTGGCCACTGGCCCACTATGCATGCTTGTTTGTTTAGTGTGGCCAAAACAGTGGTTCTCAGAAATGAAATCACTTTTTCATTCCCTTGGAAGTCCCCCCAAAAACCTTGCTTTCACTAACTTCCCCTGACAACAACCTCTCATCTAATTGACTCATGTGCCTTAGGGGAATATAGCAGGAGCTGATTTACACACATGCATAATGGAGTCCACTCTATAATGGCTGAAAGTTTGGAGCGTAAATTCGTGCGTAAATCACCGTTAAAAGAAGCCCGGAAACCTATCAAACTCATATTAATTATGGTTAATTATTAATTATTTTAAGGCAGAAAATATCAGACGGCAAAATGCATTTTTTTCTTTTTTCTTTTTTCTTTTTTTAATGCTTATCCTGATTACCAAATGTTGCAAAATACAACTTTTATCACTGCGCATCATTCAGGAAAACAACTTGAAATCATAAAGATACATAAAAAAAGCTCATATAAATCACATCTACATATAAATAAGAGAAGGAACCCCCCGACATCTTTTCCTGCATGTGCATAGTTGCGCACTTTGGATAAAAGCGCGCACAAGTCGCCCCATAACATTTACTCACTGGATGATGCTCAGGTCACCTGGACTCCTGCTGCTGTGCGATAATAAACTCCCAGCTTCTGTGTGTACATCCAACGCAGCATATAGCCTCAGATACAGTACTCTCCCGTGAGTGCGCACTACACAACCTGCTCCGTCCTACAATAAACTCTGTTTTTACTTTCACTTAGCTGCGCATCGGAGGCGCCAATTACACCAATCCACCAAGCTGTGGTGGTTGGTTTGGTTGCACCTGGGTGGGGCATACTGCACTTTCGATTTTAGGGGTTCATGTAACTGTTTTCATGAAGAACGTTTTTTAAAAACCCCACTGCTTAAATGATCAGTTGAACACAGAGTGTGTCTGTGGTACTGATGAGAGGGAGCACAGTCATAACTAAAAACCCAAATAACTGTACATTACCGCATTATCCACGTGCTCAAAAAAAAGGTGCTGCTGACTCAGGCTATAGATCAAGATCAGACAGACCAGATCAGACTAAATCAATCAGTAAAATGTACAGACTTCTGCTGCTCACACCTCTCCAGTTCTTCAGTCTCTGGATGCTCTGGCTGCTACACTGTTAAGAATTTCCCAGTAAAATAACAGCAAAGAACTGGCAGCAGGGTTACCTTTATGTTACTGTAAAATTAACATTATTATGCTGTTGCTGAAATTTACAGCCTTGTACTGTTAATGAAAAATAATGTTTTTTTTAAAATTAATTTCACAGTATTTTACAGTTAATTTACTGTTTAAACATATATTATATAGCTGTTTTCCACCTTTCTTTTACATTATCTTACTGATTTGTTTTAATGCACTTGTATTTTTTACATACATTTTAATAAACATTATTTTTTGCCTAGATAAATAGACTTAGCAGGTTACAGACATAGGAATAGTCACACTAAATACAATTAAAGGCACTTGTTAGGAAAAAGGCTGTAATAGACTTGTTGACCCTTTTCCCAAAAATGTCTGTCTAAAGCTACAAGCACAGAATGCAAACCATAACAACATGTGAGTGAAGAACAATAAAGCTAATTCACTGATTTTACAATCATGTATAATGTACAAGCCTCACATGTCCAGTTCAGGTCCCAGAATTAAAAACAATACTGCATGAAACTGTTACTGATGATACTTTAGACAGTTGATCAGCAGTAAAGTGCTGTTTTTTAAGAACGCATTATAGTTCAGTTAAAAAATGGCCTATGAGCGTAATTTAACAGGTTTTCTTTTGTATTAACAGTAAATCACTGTTTTTATTTCATTTGACTTCATTCTAAATCCACTCATTGACTTGTCCAGGACTGTCTTGCAGATGAATATGTCTCTCGTTTAGACCCCCTGATTCCATTATGCCAGCTCAGCTCACCTCCCTTTTGATGTGAAGACAGCGAGCACCTGGCAAGGATCAGTTATTATACTCTATTAGTACTTTAATTTGATTTGAAATTAAGTCTCTGTAATCTAAAGATGTTATTATTATTATTATTATATTTCATTTTAATTCATGTTTACTTGATAGGGACTAGGGTGACCAGGTGTCCCACTTTACGAGGGACTGCACAGCATTTTTATCCCTTGTCCCACGTTCCACATATTGAGACGATATCCCATGTTTTCATTGGCTCTAGTTTTCAAAAGTCAAATCACTGCAGGACAGTCGCCTTTTTTAAAATCTGGCTTTCATCCAGTGGCTGTGAAGGCTTTTCATCACGGGGCTGTGTTTGCTGTCAAACTGGGCACACGTGGGTCGAGTGCAGGTTAACATTTCACCGTATTTGCTACGCTATACGCCCGACGTAGACAATTGAGAGTCACCGCAAAGTCACAAGCTATGCAGATTTAAGCGGAATATGATGGAAACTACCACAAATGAAAGTAAGAGCAGCTACAACAAAGACTGTGAAACTACTTCTAAGCATTTCTAAGCCGGTTGAAGGCGGTTCTCTGAGATTTTTGTGAAATTTGCCCGTTATTTTTCAATTCCACACAGGGGGGAATACAACATGAAGCGTCACAGTTCACGTGAGTCTCACAAGAAACGTGCGGCTCAAAATGAGATGTGATCTATGGATGCATTCGGGCAAAGCATAGAGATGTTACAAGATAAGGGGCAGAATAAAATGTTTATTATTTAAGTTAGATAGACATTATATGAAAATTGTAGATTACCTCTCAGCCTTGGTAACGTGTCCCAGCTGTGCTGCTCATCCCACACATGCATGATCCTTACAAGTTGGTAAAACCTGAACATAACTGTCTGATATGTAAGTAGATCTCACTTTGCTAGAAAAGAAAGAGGACCTTAGACATCGAGGGAAATGATGGAAAAAAGAGGAACTTGGATATATGTATGGGTATACACTGTATATACGAGTATGATGGCAAGTGCCGTTCCTATGAGGTGAACACAATGTACCACATAGTCGAACTGTAGTCTGTGAACATGTTTTATATTTGTTATTTTAAAGGTGTTATTGATAACATTTTTATGTAGGTAGATTCATATTTTTTTTTAAATAATACATCCACAGAGCCTTCAGAAAGGTGCTGAATAAAAGTGGCCTTGTGAAGGTAAATAAACAGGCTTTCCAACGATGTAAAATACAATACCAATAAGCATTGTAACAACAGAGAAATAATCCACCAAACACAAACACTCTCACCTCGAGCTATGTACAAGGAAACACGGGGAGTTTTGACTATGAAGTGGAAAGCACCTGCTCTACCTGTTTCTCAGCGTCAATCAGATAAACCAGCGATTATGTGCCGTACACATGTCATCATACCATTAGTACCAGTTTGTCCACCACTAGCATGAGTTTTTCTTCAGAAACAAAGGGTGTGTGTGTGTGAACAGCATGTACAAGCAAACACAAACACAGTAAGTACTGGTAAATATGGCACTCGTATTGGAAGAGAAGAGTCTATGAGCGAGATGAGTGAAGGTGGGAGGAAGAGGAATGGGTGTCCATTCTTATGAAGTTGACTCAGAGATGAGAGCAGTATTTTGTTATTTGCTTTGAAACAAAAACACAAAGTCTGCACTAATGTTATTCTGAAACCTTTGACTGAGTGGACAGAGGTCACAGTGGGCAACACCCACTTACAGTATGTACAATATGAAAGTCAAGCTGCGCCCTGTAGCTGGGTCATATTACCTTAATCTCCACAGGGCTGAACATTATTAGGGACAAACATTTTTGTTTTCTCTCTTACACGACTTTGTGTTGTGTACACCGACAGCAGGTTTCCCATGACAAAGCCTATTATGGCTGTTCAGTGTCTCGTTCACCTCAATTTGCATGACAAATATCAGCTGTTTAACCCTTAAAATCCACCAGCGGTGGAAGATGTATTCAGATCCTTTACTTCAGTAAAAAGTGCTAATACCACACGGTGAAAATACAACACCACAAGTAAAAGTCCCACATTTAAAACCTTACTTAAGTAAAAGTATGAACGTATTATATCAGCAAAATGTACTTAAACCTGCAGTAGACAGAATGTTTTTGGCATCATTGGGCAAAAATTCCATAATAACCTTTCAGCATATTTTAATTCAAGTGTATTCAGCTGTAAGCTGTGATCTGTTTTAGAAAAGTCTCTCCGAGTGCCAACTTAGAATTGCAACATGCTGAAAGGTTATTATGGATTTTTTGTCCAATGATGCCAAAAACAATCTGCCAACTGAAGCTTTAATTCCTCTACAGTATTTTTCCAATCGATAACTGCTCAAGCACAAACTTAGTGTAATATGGGATGTGAGATTGACACATTTTTAGAATATTTAACAAAAAATCAATAATTCTATTATCTAAAGCTACAGTATCAATATGAAATGCTCTGTATTTCATGCCCATCTAACACTTTGTCCTCCTAACAGAAACACAAACAAACTCTCCTTTGGTGCCAGCGTGCCACTCTCTCCCACCCTCTTGCTATTTTTGCAGCCTGGGAAAACTCAAAATGAAACTGAAAGTGAGACACACCTTAAATCCCAAATCATGCCCAAACAGCAGTTAACAACCACTGTCTGCAATCTCATGCGGGTCGAAGAGGCGGCTTTTATTTAGGGATTTTTAATGGAAAGCACCTAGAGCTTTTGGACAGAAAAGAAGTTCCTTTCAGCACCCATGCAACCATGAAATCAAGGCTTTGACACTATTCCTATAACCCCAGGCACACCATGCACCCTTACAAAAAAGAAGTGTACTTCAAGTTAATTTCATGAAGTGAACTTAAGTACACTTTTAGTATATTCCCAAGTACACTTTATGTAATATACAAATATCAATGAACTAGTTCAACGTCTTCAATACTTCTCGGGACTGAAATGGCCCACTTTTTAGTTTATAAAAGTATACTTTTAAGTATACTCTAAATGTAAGAGTAGTAAACTTTGAGTACACAACTAGTTTACATCCGAGTTGTATTTTGTACTGCAACTATAATATGAACTATACTACAAGTAAACGTATAGGTATACTGTAGTTATACTATACTTGTAGCCCATTTTGTAGTTTATGAAAGTATACCTAAAGTATACTCTCTGTAAACTACTAGTTTAGTAGTTTTTACTGCAAGTATACTTGTAAGTTTTTTTAAGTGAACTTATAGTACTTAGCCAAATATACTTTTCTGTATAAGCCAAGTATACTTAAGTATAATTTTGTTAAGTATATCTCTGATAAGTACATTAAAAGTTATCTGAAAGTTTAGAACAGACAGAGCTAAAGACAGAAGAACAGGTGATGATTGAATGCAAACTTACCCCAGAGTGAATCCATCCTCTCTTCATCCTCTTTTTTCTTGTGGAAGTCTGCTGCTTTGCCGTCAGCGCTGCACGTTCTTGTACCATAACCAGCCCTGAAAACATTTTCTACACCGTCCAGGACGCCTAATGTCATGCTGTGATCTGTGTCGGAGTAAAATGAGTAGTCTTGTGTGTCAGTTTGAGCGTCTGTAGGTGTGCAAGGAGAAAACAAATGTGCAATGTCTTCTGCAAATCCTGCGCCACATTGTACGTCCCCCATCAGACAGAGCAGGTCCTCTGTTGTCCTGTCGGCCATCCAGAAGGCATCTAGATCTCCCCCCAGCCTGTCTGTGATGCTGTCGTTAGCTGCTGCACTTGCTTGAACAGGTGTGGCAT
>CAKAKQ010034938.1:0-10488 GCA_916700675.1 Helicolenus avius
CGTAAAGAGCTCACAGAGCAAGCAGAGAGCCACCAGAAGGAGCTCTCGGAAAAACAAGAACAAGCTAAAAATGAGCTGTTTGTGCTCTGTGAGAGCTGGAAGAAGAGCGACCAGCAGCACAAACAAGAAAGGAGAGAGCTGGTGAAGATGCTGCTGGTCAAGAAGAAGATCTGGAAGGATGGGGAGGCAGACAAGAAGGAGGACATCCAGAACCTCATGGAGGAGAACAACCACCCTAGGTACGATGCCTCAGCTCATCGTTTTGATTCAAACAACGTATTTCAGATGACTTCAGACCTCTAGAGATAAAATTGAATATGTTGTCTTTCTCTTTTCAGGAGCTCATAAAAAACAAAGAAAAGGAGCGCTTCTGGAGGTGGGGTCAGTTTGTCTGCTGTTTGACCTCCTCAGGACAGACAACTTCCCTCCAAGAACCCAGCCGTACTCCTTCACCCTAAAGCCCATCTCCCTTCTTACCCCCAACTCAACGTCCTCCACCCCTTCCTCCCTACAATTCTTCCTACTTTCATTTTTACTTTTTAAATTCATTCATTAAATTCATAAATATTAAACTAATGTATGTTTGTCTCCTATCTGTGTGACACTGTCGGGGTTACATAGTGGAGAGGAGGTCGTGTGGCTCAGGCTCCATGTGATCTCACCTCTGTTGATCTTCCTGAGGTTTCTTCCATTTTCTCCCAGTTAAAAGGTTTTATAAACATTATATGGTTTTAAATGTCTCATCAATCGTAACACTGTCAGAGATAAAAAAAATAAAAAATAAATAAAAATATGTATTACTCACTTACCACTAAGTGGATACCAACTTATTTTGGTAATAATTCAATATAATTCAGTCTCTGGTTTATCAGTGTGTGGAACTACACTGCAGACTGAAGATCCAGAGATTGTGACATGTATTTTCTTCTTCTGCTGAAGGGAGTGTAGTGACTTTTTTTTGGGAGAGCAGGGTTTTTCAAAATGTCTCACTGCAGATTTATCATCTTTCAATTTTCCCTGGTAGATATATTGTTGTTGATGTAAACGGTACAATGAACTATTGAATTTTAAGTTCCACGTTAGTGTTTTGGGTCCACTTTTCTTTTTACTGTATATTAATGATTTAGAGTCAGCCTCTGTTTGATGGTGCTTTACTAGTGTCTAATGAAGGTATTGGAAATACAGAAGCTATTCTCTTTAGATTTAAAATGACACTCAAACGGACTTCAGAGTTTACAGATAAAGCTGGGGAAACATTAATTACCCCTAAAAATAGTATTATGTATTGGATGTGAATTTCATCAATATCTATCTGGGGAGTCAATGATTTTTAAAAGTTCTTAAGATTAACCAAAGGATAACATTTTGAGCTAAGAAAACCACAGTATTAGATTAGATTAAATCCTAGAGTTATGGTACACCATTTTACAGTCTTTTCACAAAGACATTCACGGTCCCCAGATGATTAATCCTTTTGGCTGATCTATGTAGCATCTGGTCAAAGTTTTCACATATCTTGTGAAATATCCTGACATCCACCAACTAAGACAACGACCATGATATGTGTTAACTGCTAAACGTCAGCAATGTTAACATGTGCCGTGTTCGAAATCACATACTAACATACTATTCAGACCGTCCAATGGAGGACTGCGATGCAGACGGTTTACTTAATTAACCGTTGGATTAAATAATTAGGAATGATGGTGAGTGATGTTGAGGATCAGTCAAGAAGAAAATATACACATATATTTAACATTAAAATATTTAATAGTTTTATTTTGCCTTAAAATAATACTGGACTACATTAAATTGATTGGAAGAAGAAAAGTTGATTTACATTTGTGATTAACATTTTTCATTCAACGGTAGCGCGGACGGGTAACGTGTGGCAAATAAACGTTTATGATACTTAAACGTTTTTTTTTCTGTTGGATAATCTCCACAAATGAACACCACTTTTATGATTTTTGAAGTGTGAATGCAATCACCAGAAGTAACGTTAGGCTATAAACAAACTACGCCACAGTCGTATGAGCACGAGTATACACAGCGATGCTGTAAAGACCGGCGTGATGACGTTTTGTTATTTAGTCACTTGTTAGCAACCGCCTTTTTCAAGACACGTAAAAGCTTCAAAACTCACAAGTGGGGTTTTTACTGACGTATTTTATGTCATACACTGACCGTCTTTCAAACAACCCATTGACTTCCAGACAAGGGAACCGGAAGTGCTAAAATGCTAACTCATTCCCGGGTTTTAAGACTCATTCCTGCAGCACTCTACAAAGTGGTTCCCAACCCGATCATGAGATGATTAACATGCTGGCAAATAAGGCAACATTGTTTCGTTTTTCAGACTTTTCTCTAATTTGTGCTTTTTGTCTTGTGAAACACTGGATCATTTCACATTTTCAGGCCTCTAAAAACTATTGGTTTACTTTGAAGGGTCACAAGCATAAAAGCTTGGGAACCATTGGCTAATTTATCAAAATAAAATGTATTTGCTTGCAAACTATCTGGAATACAATAAGTACATTTTAAAAAGTAAGTCAAATGTATTTTTCTGAATCAGACGTCACAAAGTACTTCACAATAAAAGACACAATATAGAGAAGTAATAAGAGATAAAAGTTGGTAGCCATGCAATGATAATAAGAAAGTCCAACGTGTTGAAAAGACCTCTGTGTTGACACATGCGGACTAAAGAGCTGCAGAGGAAGCTGGTTAGCGGACTGTAGATAGACGATTCCCTCCTATACTTCATATTGACATTTGTCATAATGCAGCTCCCACGCCGAAATGATTTCCCGACTAGGTCAGAGCTATATGCCAATGACATGATTGATGCGTTTCATGAAAATCCTGCCACGTCTGTTCGACAAAGCACCGTATATCCCCACTCGTCCGCCACTCCACCCCGGCTGACAGTCTAATCTAATGCCATTTCCAGGCAGCCGGCCAAAGGACAGACACCTGGCTCATCATTACCGTTAAATCGCTGACCGACACAAAGTTGAGAGCACAGTCGTGTGTTTTATGCGATATTAACGCATTAACACTGACACAAAAGCGCAGGTGCGCACACCAATGTGCTGTTGCCTTTCAAGCTCATTCATATTGATTTTATTTGCAGGATGTGTCTTATTGATTAAATCACAAAAGTCAATTAGAAGTAATGTCAAGCTTATGCATTATTAACTTTCTCATTCATTAACTGAAATGACGCATATGACCTTTAACATTAAAGCCCCAAAAAATAATGGTTTTCCAATAACCTAAAAGTGCTTTTTCTTGCAGATATATCTTTTTGATTTGCATCATCCTCACCTCATCCTCTTTGGAAAACAATGATAGCAGATGTCAGGGAAGCACTGCCATCACTCCTTTCTGCTCATCTGCATCCTGAAGGCACGGCTGCTTTTCCACAGGTCACTGTGTGATCACTGCATGCCTGTGAGAGAGACAAGATGGGGGAGGACATCAACACAGCCAGAGATGGATTGCATCTGTCTACAGTCCACAGGGGCTTGTTTATCTCCTGACCCAATTGTGCACCCATATGCTGGCAAAAAAAAAAAGATCAGCCTCTACATGGTGCGATTCTGATATTTTTTTTTCCCCTCTGAAAGTGATTGGACTGTTCCTGAACTGAAACTTGGTAAATGAGCTTAATTTAGTTAAATACTGAACTTATTTTGTCTTGATTTGCCAATTTAGAGATTAGCTTCCATCACTATAAACAATAAAGTTCCAGCAGAATAACCTGAACAAATCAATAGCTCACTTTGGAGCCCCCTCTAATCTAGTTGATCCCCGGCGAACGCGTCTCTCCACGCTGGCTGAAAGAATCGACTGACTCTCATCGAGGCTTTGATGTGCAACAAATGTTTATCGGGAGACGTGTCTGCTTTTTCTATTTGTCCTGTCTCCCTCTGGCCCCAAGCAACAACTCCTTTTTGACATAATGATTTGCCAATACATTGTACTGTTTCAGTGGATTTACAAATCCCTCTACTGTAGTGCTCGCTTTAATCCCTGGGTATAAAATACTTGTTTCTTAGATGATAAGATGCTGCACAAATACCTTGTTCAAATCCTTTTGATGATAGAAAGTTATCCAATATTTGATCAGAACTATGTTTAGGGTCATTAATGCATAAGTGCCTATTGAAATTAGAATCAAGAAACAGTATCCATGTCACTAACAAACAGTGAATGAGCGAACCAGCAGCTTTGTACACCTTCTCTATGTACCAATCAGCCGGAGCTGGGTGGCACATGAGCTCTCCCTCTCTACAATGCAACTTTAATGTTGCCTTGGCAGAGGAGATTAGGTGTATAGGCAGCTCTGACTGATCTGTTATTGTGGGCCTGTGGTTTGCACTCCTTTTGAGGACATCCAACACCGACTCTTCAGACACTCCTGCGTCAACAACAATGACCTTGTCTGGATGAGACCCAGGCTGACCTGTGCACGTGTGAGCGCTTGTGCACCTGTGTGAGAGTGTGTGTGTTAGGTAAGGAACAAGCTGTCACGATTCAGGACTAATGGAACCAAACGAGGATGAGCAGATGAGGAGGCAGTGGGTTTAGTTCAACGATTTAAAGAAGAAAATAACTCACAGCTGGTGGTCCAAAAAAACAGGCAGGTAGCAGGAGACGATCCAAAAAACTAGGATGCTAAACACTGAAGAAAACTAAACACGAGGAGCGAGGCTGGAACGTAGAAACAAGCTACTAAGGCAGACGATCTGACACTGAAACAGAAAAACACTAAATACACAAGGAGCTAATTAAACTCAGGTGTGTTGTAAAACAAGCGGGAAAAAGACAAAGGCAGGAAGTAAAACAAAACATGACACATGGGTAGAGTAACTTTCAAAATAAAACAGGAAACAGACTAAACGAAAACTGAAAGACCAACATATGTGCTCCCTCTGTAAACCATTATGTTAAAGCTTTAGATTACAGCCCATGATGGTGTGATTATTTATTCCTGTCAAAATCAGCAAATCATCACACATCATACACTTTCACCCTGAAATAAACAATGTATAGACTAGCATTTTGGTAGAAATGGAATATAATATTAATAACAAAATGTTTTCTGTAGTGTATAATCACCTGAAACTAAGAATTGTTGTGTTTTTGTTAGCTTAGAATGAGCCGTTTATATCTATATAGGGAGCGGGTCTTCTTCATGGAGCCGGCCGCCATGTTTCTACAGTAGCCCATAACATAGATTGTATTTAGGAAGTGGACGTAGTCACCATGACGTCACCCATGAGTTTGTGGATGACGGTTTTGAAGCTTTGAGTTCAGCCATCTTGTTTTTTTGGAACCAGAGTTGAAACGAAAGGGTGGAGCTAAGCACAACAGAACAGGCGACCATAATGATATAATTAACTTTCATGAATTGAAAACACACTGTGAAAGGGTTAAAGTTGGAAGACGAAAACATGGAAAACTCCCAGACTGGACAAAGATGTGGTAGCGACCTGTCAATCACAAGGTAGCCACGCCCTAAAGCACACCCTGCTTTATGGTCTATTTGACTCTAAATGGGACCATAATTTACTAAATGAACATCATGCTGTATTGAAGAAGACTTGAAACTAGAGACTGAGACCATAAACTCATGTTTACAATGTTTACTGAGGTAATAAATCAAGTGAGAAGTAGGCTCATTATCTCCTAGACTTCTATACAATCTGACTTCTTTTTGCAACCAGAGGTGTCGCCCCCTGCTGGCTGTTAGAAAGAATGCAGGTTTAAGGCACTTCTTCATTGGCTTCACTTCTCAGACCCGGAGGTTGCCCACTGGCCAAGAATGGACAAACCAAACACTGGCTCTAGACAGGCGCTTGGCACACGTGAGAAGTTGGTTGCAATCTGCACCTTTAGATGCTACTAAATCATACACAGTGCACCTTTGAGGTTTATTGGACAACATACATTATATAGAACAGTGTAGTGAGCTATTCAGCTAGTAGAAACAGGGGAGAACTGCTGACCTGGCTTGGTTTGAAGGTGAAAAATTGGTCTCCCAGCACCTCTACAGCTCAAGAATTCACACACATATGAATGACAAATTGTGGTTTTACGGGGGGGTTGTGTGCAAGGCGATTTTTTTGACTGTGCACAGCAATTTCCTGGAGTCTTGTCATCCCCGTGGGGTCGCCAGGCAATTAATTACTTAGTGTGCTTTAGAGGTGCTTTTAGCTTTTTAGTTGTCTAATTACTAGCGTCTGATTACACTGTAATTTGTGGGCTGCAATCGAAAGTGTTATCGCCATGCATGTTCAGCCATATGGGAAAAATTCAATTAAAGAACAAATAGAGGAGATAAAAGAAGTGTACTCACATACAGCGCAGGTGACCACACAGCTTCACAATGGCATATTTGTAAAAAAAAAAAAAAAAGAAAAGAAAAGAAAATAACAAGTAAGCACAGCTGGATTGGAGTTTATCTCACATTTCACGCTGATGACATCCCTGAGTCGCCATTGTCCTTGTGTATGCAGGTGTGTGATACGCGTACGCGCTCATGTGCATACTGACGCAGATCGTGCTGAGGACACTGTGTACAACATGTCCAGACTCCCTCTCTTCCCTATCAGGTCGTCCAGTCACCATCTGTCTGAATTATTGGTCACTAAAAAGGGTGTCAAGGCTTCAAATGAGCTCGGCCAATGCCGGCGAGAATCTTATCAGCAGCAGCCAAATTTCCACTGTGTGGAGAGAAAAAAAAAACAAAATTAAACACCTTTCCAACAAAGCCTCGCCCCAGTCTGACCCCAGAGACAAAGTGGGAGAGAAACGAGACTGAAAAGAATTGATAAAGGGTGTTCAATATCTGTCTCACTCTGCTTGTCTATCTGGACAATGTCCTGCTCTCACGTTGGGTTGGCTTTGCAGGGCTGTCTGTGTCTTTAATTACTGTAATTCAGGACCACCCGCTGAATGCCTCCATCTGGCCCTCTCTGAGGTGAGAGATGGAAAAATCCTCAAAGAGAGAAAGTATGACATCCAACCTTCAGTGAGATAGATCCATCATATTCATAATCACCCTCCGCAGACGTGGAGAAATCTAGTGCTATTAAATCTTCATTTTCATGTTAAAACAGGAGTCTGTTTATTCATTTATACTCACAGTTCATCCCAGTAAGATTACAAAGCTTGCTTCTTTCACCCCTGGTGAGATGAATTCTTGTGTCCATCCCCGGGACCTTGTTCTAATCTGCTTTATTCACACGCTATGCTCTAATAGGAGGGGCCCATTTCTCATGCCATATCCTGAGGTATAGTATAGTATGTTTCAGTGAATCCACTATTTCTCAATGTGGAAAAATCTATAAGCCACCAGCCACAGTTTCTGCTCAGACTGCTTATGAGAGATGACGGTTTTCTCCACGAGGGGGAAGATTTGCAATCATGCTTTCTGCTTGGTTGGCGGTGGATAAAAAGATGTATTACCTACAGCGTTTAGAGGAACAGAATGTATATAATCATAACAATGTTTTTGTGAAATTTTATAGATCCATGTCTACATTTGTTCATTCAATAATGTCTAATGTCCACTTGCACTTTCAAAACCACAACTGTGATGTTTTTGTCTATTGTCTGCATAATCATAATGTATTTGTATTGCTTGATATACCACACATTTCTGTATTAACATATCTGCATATCTACTCATTTGAGCTGAGCATTATATACCTATAAATACATTCCTGTATATTTCATACCATGTGAACCTTATTCCAATACAAGAAAATACAATATCTGCTAGATTTGCACTAACCATACACAGCATATTACCAGGCATTATTGTCATGTATATATTGTATTGTATAAATACTGTATATAAGAGTATGGTCTTGTGTTTTTAGTTTTAGTTCAGATAATTTATAAAAAATGTTGTTGTGGGGTCCATATCTGGAAGTGATAGATATGGATGGTTGCCATAACAACTGATACTTGGGTGTCCCATCCTTGTACACCACATAATCATTTATGCTCAGTGGATGAATATGAGGTGTAATATTGTGGCGTGATAGTCTGTGTTACACACAACCAAGAGGAATATACATCTCTCTCTCTTTTTTTATTTATTTATTTGGCAGGAGGTAGGGTGGGGGGTATTTATTTACTAATATCTGTATTTATTGTATATTGTTTATACATTTTTTACTGTATGTTCAAATGCTGAAAAAGCAATAAAATGTGGTTATTCATATCCTGTTTTTATTATTATCTATGTTAATCTATTTCTTTTGGGGTCCTTATATATGTTGTCTGTTTTGTGATTTATATGACTCGGCTGTTGCAACACTGCAATTTCCCTTTATTAATACAATACTCTATCTGCCTCTATCTATTAAAGATACAGTAGCCTAGATATTATTTGTTTTTAATAATACCTTATTTTTTTATGAGAATGAGATGAGAAGATTGATAGTTGATACCACTCTCAATTCTGTCCATTTAATATGAACCTACAGTACTACTGTTTCTTACCCAAACGTCGGTCTGTTGATGATACAACTCAACACATCTCCGCTCACAGTTGCATCATCAGTAGTATATCCTCCAACCCAGTTACAAACACAATATTTTGCTCTGTTTTGGAGATTTAAGCTTGTTCGAGTCAATGTTATCCTGAACCTCGCATGTCTACTTCAAAAAAAGGATATGTACTCAAAACAAACACAAATGGTCCACCAATGTTTTTGGTTAAAATTATCTAAATTATTGCTTCAAAGAGGGAACATAGCTCTGAGAGGACACACATCACATCAAGGAGCTTTTACATTTGCGACTTGTTACTAAATCAAAGACTTCTGTTCAACTGATGTTGAGCAGAGAGAACTTTTCACACAACAACGGTCTCTGCTTTCTCGCAGATAAAAACTTTTTTAATTTGAACATTCATCCTCAAAATTGTGTATTTGGACACTAATGCTGTAGCTCCTGCTACCAAAAACAGCATGACCCAGTTTCGAATGTGGGTTTGAACAACTGACACTGAGTTTTCTGCCTCCAACAATGAGAACGCCTGCTGACCCACAGGCCTAGTTCAGTGTGAAGCGACTTAAAAGAGCTCAGATGCTTCGACACAGTCATTCACAAGAAAAATCTGCTTATATAACCGCCTGGTAAATGAACTGTGAGGTAGACACGAGATGTGTGATCTGGTGTTATGTTTGTGTGAGAATCAAAGAGAAAAGGAGATAATTTGGCTTCACAGCTGAGTGGTGTCGCTCCAATGGCCTGTGATTATTCTTGTTTTCGACACCACATCTGACATAAAAGAGCGTGCTCAGAGGGCCGTCTCTTACCTATTACCTGGCCGCTGACGGACTGCTGAGTCAGATGAATTTGCAACGATGAATCAGATGAAGGGCAGGCAGGAGGTGCATGACAAACAGATGTCTCACTGACACCTGAATGAGAAGTTTAAAAATCAGAAGATAATCAGGCAGGATGTGCCATAAACTGCTGAGTTATGAAATGCCACAACCAGGGATGAAGTGGAGGATAGATGCATGTAGGTGCCGTCTACCCACATTTCAACTTTTGTTTTAGTAGCATCCCTTTATCAGAGAATCTACCCACATTGACACTGTTCTCTAATTTGAACATACAACACTTCATCACTGTTGTCCCCGTCATTATTTGAGTCCACCCACTGCCCACAGGCACTTGTATTGGGACTGTCCTCTTTACAAAAACATTGACGCAGCGCTGCACATCACTCACTGTCATACACACAGACAAGAAACTAAGCAATGCAACTAAAGAGTCGAAATAAACCATTCAGATAATGCAAACAATATGGACTTAACCATACAATCACATTGAATTTAAAGGTGCACTGTGTAGGATCTGGTGGCATCTAGCGGTGAGGTTGCAGATTGCAACCAACTGAGACCTTGACTGTGTGCCAAGCGTGTAGGAGAACTACATTGGCCAACGCGAAAACGTGAATTACCCCATCTAGCCAGTGTTTGGTTTGTCCGTTCTGGGCTACTGTAGAAACATGGCGGCTGGCTCCATGAAGAGGACCCGCTCTGTATGTAGATATAAACGGCTCATCTAAGCTAACGAAAACACAACAATTCTTATATGCATGTGATTGTACACTACAGAAAACATACTTATTAATATTATATTTCATTTCTGCCAATAGATCCACCTAATTGTTTCACACTGATCCCTTAAATTGAATTGAGTATTTAGCCTATTAAAATCTGGTTATATCAGCTAAACAAGGAATATGACTTGATTGTTTAAACTTTAAAAGAATAGTTCAACATTTAGGGAAACACACTCACTTTTTTTGCCAAATGTTAGATGAGAAGATCAACACTTGTGTGTCCGTTCAATATGAAGCTACCGTGGTCAGCTGTTTGGCTTAGCTTAGCATGCGCACAGGAATCAGCTTCATATTTAGCATACAGATATGATACGATGCTTTATTAT
>CAKAKQ010034939.1:0-12195 GCA_916700675.1 Helicolenus avius
GGGAGGCCGAAGCAGGAAGAGCCAACTGTTTGGCAAGACGGGCTTCACTAGATATAACTTTGCGGTTTTGGTGCTTCCGTGTAGTTTCCAGTGTAGCCACACGCGAGGGCGCATGGGACACTGACCCGCAATGATTTATACGTGTAAGAAGTTACAAACTAGTCCCTTTAATTGAGCTTTAATGTTTCTACAGACAGTATTGCATTTGCTTCCATCTAATTCATTTCTCTCTCCTCTTTTGGAAACCTCTGCAGAGTCATGGTAAAAATGTGAATATTGCCCCCAAGTCTGTGACTTTATTTTGAAAATTCATTGCAATAATGTTTCACTTACTTGTGTGGGCAGATGTTGCAGCTTGCTTGCTTCTTCTGCCTTTCTTGAGTTGTGAAACCAGCAGAGAGTAACACACTCCTGGCTTCAGGTTGCTGAGAGTCAGGTTGTTTGTGTCTGTTAACTCTTCCACAATGTCTGCCCCATGGCAACAAGTCACAATGTAACTCTCCACCTCACCAGCAGGGGGGACCCAACGCAGAGACAATGACTCACTGCTGACCTGGTACACTGTGATCTGCACAGGAGGGCTGAGCTCTGTGGGAACAGTATAATGGTTTCACTTATAACTGGAAATCCAAGTTCCAGCAATGTTTGTCTGCATTTTAAAGTGCAGCTTGACTTCGTAAAAGTTTGGTAAAAGACAAATCCACACATTATCACACCATGCACTTAATTTGTAGAAATACAATTTACCATCTTGTTAGTCTGAAACAAACATTTATAACATACATTGACAGCATACCTCAGAGTATGAAGTACATTTGTATAGGTTATGAGCCAAAAGACCATTCAGACAACACTTTTTTTTCAGATTTACCTGTGAAGACAGATAGCAAGGTCGCTTTGCTTCGATTTCCACCGTCTGCAATCCTCACGATGCTGAAAGTATACTCATTCCCAGGAATCAGTCCCTTAACCTCCACGGTGCTGGATTCCTCTGTGATTAAACTGCCTCTCTGGGTGTCACAGGAGTAATCTAAGTGAAGTTTATACCTAACAGAGTCGGTGAGTGAAAAGCCAAGAGTAACAGTGTCCTTGCCAGCATTGAGAACTTTTACTTCTCCTGGTGGAGGGACACCTGTCATAAGAGAAGAGAGAGGTAGATCTCAGTATCTCCACATTACAGCATGTATTTAGTCATTAAATTGGATTATTGACAGTCACGCTTACAGTCAGACTGTGGTGTTGGTGGAGTGTTCTCTCCTTCCTCACAGTATAGCCCAGGTAAGGAATTGGGCGCATCATGGAACTCCTTGGTAATGGAGAGAAATGCAGTTTAAACTATAATTAATCAATTAATAATTCCATTCACAATGATAGTTATCCAACAATAACTGAAAGGACAACATGTATGTGGCTTGTTATTTAAAGCAGCAGTAGGCAGAATGTTTTTGGCATCATTGGGTCACAAACTTTCTCATTTTACAGCTAAACAGTACACTACAAGATGTTTCTGAAAACATTTAATGCTAAAAATAAGCATTATGGTAACAGAATATTGATTCTTATTTGATCAGCGCTGCCTAGTTTGATTTTGAGTCTGCAAGTTTTCCTCCGGCCTGTGAAATCTCGCAGAGCCACATGATTTTTTCAGATTACCTGTCTCATGTACTGCTGTCGGTCATATAGTGACTGTTTTATAAAAAAATACCTTTTTTTTTAATCATGTTTGCTCAAATTCTACCTACTGAAGCTTTAAGTTTAGAGTTTTAAAAACTAGCTTTTTACCTCCTCATCGGAGTCATCCATTGTGGGTACACTTTCAGCCATCCCACACTTGGTCCAGATTATTCAAACAGCTTCTCACTGAAAGTAATACAGAAGAACCCTGTTAACACCTTCTTCTCCAATAAATATCGATATTACACAGAAATCACACAGCTATTATGAATGTACAGTTTTAAAGTGGATATTGCGTAGTAAATGAATTCCAATGATAATTGTTAATGTATCCGTGGCAGAAAAGCAGAGGGACATTGTCTCATTGTCTCTGGCAGTTACACACTGACAGTGTGAAATATATAATAAATGTAAGATTACATTAAGTTATGTATTTGTTTTCTTAACTAGTGAGATATCTTCTACTCAGAGATAGTAAAACCCGTGAAGGATACAATACGCATAAAATGACTTGGTAAAATGCTAGTAAAATGTCAAGTCATGTAGGCTCCCACCCAATTTGGGGTCTTCTCAGGGTTAATAATAATGCCTGGTGTAATGATAATCAATTGAGGAAGTAATAAATAAAACAGTCCTGAATATTGGACAATTACTTAAAAAAAATTACACAGGTAAATGTACTCTGTAGTCTGCTAGTCTAGAATATAGACCAAAGCAAAAATACTGTAATCAGCTGTAATACTGTAAAAGACAGATAGGACATGTTTCTGTTTTAGGCTAAGCCTACATTTGAACATCATTTCTTAAAAGAGGGACAAACAGTCACTGACAAATAAATTGTTGCCTACCTTTGTAGATTATCCATGGTAAAAAGTGTATCTGTTCTTTTATCCAGGAGTTGTGATCTACTATATGCAATATTCTGTTGTAGGTTAAGTATTAGTCCTGACAATAAAGCTCTGCACTTTCAATGCAGTCATACAATAGCCTGTTGCAGGCTCCTTTTATTCTGCGAAGTGAAGTCCTTCTCTGTTTTGTTTCTCAGGAATAGGCTTGACTTCCAGTAAATTGAAACTTTGGCTCAATTCCAGTCCGGCTCACACCCTCCTAGTCTATGTTGGAGTGAACTCCGTTTGTCCTCACACTCACACTATACTGTATATAAACTGGGGAAAAAAAGTTTGGAAACTTGTGTTTGGTCGATTATTTCTCTGTTGTTACAATGATAATTGGCATTGTATTTTACATCGTTTGAAAGCCTGTTTATTTACCTTCACAATGATGTCGAACTTAAAAGGATCATGTATTTGTGGTATGAGCAGCACAACTGATTATGTGGGTACCGCCCAAGAAAAATTTGCCAAAGTGCTCTGCCAACTTAGATTTTGTAAAGCCTGAAAACAGAGTCATGAGGAGGAGCATAAGTCTATTTATCTCTCAGAACCCTTGAATTACAATATGCTGAAAGGTTATTATGGAATTTTTGCCCAATGATGCCAAAAATATACTGCCTACTGACGCTTTAAAACTTGTTTCCCTTGTTTAGCTGACCAGGTAGCTAGCTTTAATGTCTGTGTACTATACAGTGTACCAATGATCAGTATTCATTTTTAAATCTAGGAAAAATACAGGCAAAATATTTAATACAATATCAAGTTTGTTTGTTTCTTGTATTTCGCATTTGCTTCTTTCCAATGAATACAAACCTGCAATTCAAAAACCTTTGGTTTAAGTTGAAGACCACACGTATTGCTCTTTGTTCTGGATTGCTGCAGACAGGCTAATATGTAGCTAAGTAATCCCATTTTGATTCTATGTTTAAGTTTTGTCTCATCCTATATATCATTATAACCTCTACTTTATGGATTGGCACTGCACAGACGTTCCTGGTTCACAAACAAAGAATCCTAATGCCTTTGGTGACTCTAGTTGAGTGGATTTGTATGGTTGAGTGTAAGGTCTCAACAACTGTTGGATGGATTGCCATGAAATTTAACACATGTTCCCCTCTGGTTGAATTGGAATAACTTTGGTGAACACATTACTTTTCATCTAGCACCATCCTCAGGTCAAAATTGTTTGTCCAATACATTGATTTATGACTACATAGTTGCAAAACTAATGACATTACCATCATCCTCAACCCTGATAAGAAATGCCCGTAGGCTAACATGCTAAACTGAGATGGTGAACATTGTAAACATCATACTTTCTATACATCAGCCTGTTAGCATGTTGACATCAGCAGGATTTTAGTTGTTTCATTCTTTATTGAATTCAGAAACCCAACACTTGAAATGAAACATTAAAGACAATAAAATAAAGTTAGTGATATGTTCTCTTTATTGAATCAAAAGTAAATAAGGAATACATGTTAACAACACAACTTATAGAATGAATGATCTTTTAATTCCTTTAGAAATGTAAATATGTGCAATCAGATACTTTACAGAAACAAAAACAAAGAGATTTTAAATTGTGAGTAAAAAAAAGGTCAACTTGATTAAAACAAAACATTCTGTCCTGTATACATGTTCACAATACTCCATACAGCATAGACTGAATTATTAAAAAATGCAAATATGTGTAATTAGATACTTCAAAGAAAGAAAAACAAAGATATTCTGAATTCTGAGTTTAAAAAAAGGTCACATATCAACTTGATTAAAACAAACATTCTGTTGACAAAACCACATGTAGACTGAATGATCATTTGTTCGATTCACAGGAAAAAAAAAAAACATTTTAAATTTGCAGTTAAAGATAACATGAACTTATGTGACATCAGATTGACTTCATTGAAATAAAAACAAAGAAATTAAAAAAATTGAGTAACAGAAAATAACATTATACTAAATTAGAAAAAAAAAAACATCATGTCACAACTACATTAAGACTGAATGATCTTTTGAAAATGTAAGTATTTGGCCTCAGATTTTCAGATATATTCACAGAAATAAAAACAAATAGATTCTAACTTTCAAGTAAATAATCAAATAAAAAATATAGTTCTTCCCTGTTATGACAATACCACATAGAGACTGAGCAGTGTACAGGAATAAAGTAAATATTTTCCATCAGATACTTTACAAAAACTTAAAAGATTCTAAATTTTAAAAAAAAACATTAAAACAAACTTTCTGTAATGTATACATGCTGACAATACCACATACAGTATAGACAGAATGATTCAAAAATGTAAATATGTGCCATTTGAGACGTCGCAGAAACAAAAAAAATTTGGAGTAAAACAGATCACATGAACTTGAAAATGTAAATATTTGGAAGTGGAATAACAATAAAAACATTACAAACTTTGAGTTAGAAAATAACATTATACTCAATTAGTTTAACAAAAAACGTATGTACAGTATAACCTACATGTTGACATTTAGTCTGAATGATCTTTTGAAAATGTAAGTATTTGGCATCAGCCATTTTTATACATTCACAGTAACAAAAACAAATAGATTCTAAATTTCAAGTAACACTGACACAAGAAAAATGTCCTGTTCTGTTATGACAATACCACATAAAGACTGAGAGCAGTGTCTTAAAAAAGGTGAAAAAGTAAATATTTTGCCTCAGATACTTTACCAGAAAGTAAAAAAAAAAAAAAGAAATCACATATCATACTTTCAAAACAAACTTTCTGTTATGCATACATGTTGACCATACCACATACAATATAGACTGATGATTAAAAAAATAAAACAAACAAACACATATGAGTAAAAAAAAGTAAATATTTGGAACCACATGATAAATTGAGATTACAATAAAGACATTACAAACTTTGAATATAGAAAATAACATACTCAATTAAATAAAAAAGAAAACGTACAAACAATGTTTTCCATCAGATACTTCACAGAAACAAAAACAAATAGATCCTAACTTTCGAGTAAACAATCGCATATCATAATTACTGTGTCCCTGACATGTTCATTGATTCAAAGTGATTCAGAGAGTGATTTTCTCTTGTGTCTCCATGTTGCGATCTGTACTCACAATATCTTCAACCTTGTCATCTTATATACAGAATGTTACTATTTGTGATTCTCCTCTATATCATATAAATCAAGTGAGATCAAAACATCCATGTGAGGATAATGAATGTATGTGAGGATAACGTACGCTTCTGTAACCACAGAGCATGTGGTCTCTCACTTGATTCTGAATGACTCTTTGATGCTTTCCTCTGCTTGTTTAGGTGTGATCAGTTTCCAAGTTGCAGGAATATTAGCAGGCTTTGCTTGATATGCTTCGGCAAACTGCTTGTTGAACGTTGTCAGTACATATTTCCAGTAGTCTGATGCCTGAAGGCTTGCATCTGGAGCGATTCTCCAGTCTGGGTAAATTTCTGAGTAACGCTTGTAGGGGTGCGGTTCACCCTTTGTGGCACTGCAGCAGAAACGAGTATCACTGATCACCGAGGAAGAGCATATGTCAGTGACAAGTTCTTCTGTCCCTTCCCAACTGAATCTACCCAGACCTTTTGGCCGATGTAGTGAAGTCCAGTGCTGAGTGTGGGCTTTTTCTCCTGCCTCACAAGGCGCTTTGCAGAATGGACACTGTCTACCACATCCAATCAGTTTGGTGAAAAGCTCGTTCTGAGGCTTCACATGAAGATTTTTTAGTTTCATCTCGATGTTCGTTTCTTTAAAGTTCTCTCTCAGAGTTTCTGCCATGTCCTTCAGACATTCAGTGAGCCATTGAGCAAACTGTTCCTGGTCGGCATTGTTCAGGATCATGAAAGCACCAAGAGCATCTTGGGAAATGACCAGTTTATCACCAAGTTCCTGACAGACATCTTCAACGAATGTCTTCAAGTTGCCACTCTTTTCTGTTTTAGCTTTGTTGATAGCAGCATTTATGCTCTTGATACTTGACAGAACGTGGCGATTCTCAAACTCAAACGTGGTAGACACATTCGAGAAGCGTTCCACTATTTGGTCGAGAATCCATTTCTTTACATACTCCTCGTATGAGCAGATAGAGCTCCGATAGTTTTCAAAGTCATCCTTTGAGAGCAAATCCAGTAAAACTGAATACTGGAAGAACATCCGTGTGCTGAACTTTTGGCTTGTCAGCATTTCACCAATGATGTCAGGACCCAAGGAACGGTTGACAAAGTCTTCGACTGCAGGCCTCAAGCACTGGTTTGTGAATTCTTCTGCCTTCTTCCGGCACTGGTCTCGTTCATGGAACACGTCTTTAAAATCAGCACGGAACTTTTCTTTGTTTTGATTCAGACATCTGCAGGGATCATTCACATGTAAGAAATCATCATGCATTTTCTTAAACTGTCTGGCTGCATCTCCACAGATGTGCTGTTTCAGAGAAACTTCGAACTCGATCTCTGGCTTAACATTCTGGTTGCCTTCCAGCCTCTCATCAATCATGTGTAGGATCTCTTGGATGTAATTGTCGTGGTAATTGTTCTTACTTTCCATCTTTTCAGTCACAAACTGTGTGCACATTGTTATGATGCTGTCAGCTATGTTTTGTAAAGCCATTACATGATCTTCAATGTTGAAGAACTTGCTGACTCTATGTTTTAACTGCTTGTAAATTCCTTCCACTGTATATGTGAAAGGCACTAGTCCACAATCTTGCAGGCTTTTTTTATCTAATAACTGACACACATGACTCCCCTTACGTTTTAGATTCTCTCTAAGGTAGAGGTTCACATGTGTGATGACATTTGTGGCCTTTTGTTTTGGAAAAGATAGTTCATTTACCGTTTTAGTCCACATCTTGTCAAATTCTTTGTCCAGGTCTTTGTCTTCCATCTTGACTTTTTTTCCCCGACATTGATCAATCAATACATGCACTTTTTCTTCTAATTCTTTTGTGTGGTTCTCCTTGATTCTATCAAGTTTTGTCATTCCCTGTCTGATGTCAGCTGTTGTTGTGAGTTGACTAAACACAGAGTTCTCCATTTCTCGTCGAAGGCTCTTTGCACTGTTTGCAAAGCTCTCTCTGTGTCCTTCAACTAGATAGACATGACCCTCTGTTTGCTTGAAGTACTGTTCCAGATTCTCAAGAAGCGTTGTCTCCCATTTAGACAGTAAGCTGCGAGCTTCATTTTTCAACTGTGTGAGAAGTTTTGTCATGTCAGATATCTCAGACTTCACTGCAATTGTACCAAAATTGAAAATTTTTGTTTCGGAATTTGTAACCCATGCGTACATTTCTTTTTTGAATTCCCATTCCCATTTGTTGAATTCTCTGCACAGCCTCATGTATGCATCAGCCTCCAGGCTGTTTCTGAAGCTGAAGATGAAGTTTTCATGCTTGACTGCGTTCCACAGGCTTTTCATCCACTCTGTGAACTCCAAGATATTATTAGCAGATGACTCACATCTTCCCAAAATTTGGATTATGTTCTTCTTGAGCTCATATACAGCTTCGCTGTACCCTGCATTGACTGGTGCCATTGGTGGGTTTCCATTCCAGAGTCCAGGAATGTACCAGTTCCCAGTGTCTGGACTGTACTCCATCACATCAGTGAAGCTCATGTTCTCCTCTTTCTTTTCCATTTTGGCTGCTGCATGGGTCATCTCGTTTAACTGTTGCAAGAGCAGTTTCCTGTCTCGTAAGTTCTTCTCATGGGCTGAAACATCTGACACATTCTGGTGAACAAACTGACATTTGGGCTTTTTGCCCACCTCTGTCATCCTGAGGAAAGCATGCACAACTATTTGTAGGATGTCTTTCATTTCTGTTGAATTCTCCATTGCAATATTGATGATGGTGATATCACTCAGCCCCACAACAAGTGTTGCAAGCTCATTGTCGTGCTCATAGCTATTGTCCAGTTGTGCAAGCTCTGGTGACTTTAAGCCCTCGGTGTCAATGAGCACCATGAAGTCACAGTTGAGCTCTTTTTTGACATCTTCATCGACTGTGATGAGCAACATAAAGGCACCTCGAGTGCATCGACCACTGCTGACAGCAAACTGCACTCCAAACATGGTGTTGAGGAGAGTAGACTTTCCTGTGCTCTGCACTCCAAGTACTGTGGCTACCAGTATCTTGCTCTTAGGAGACACCAAGGCGTTGAGCTGAGAGAGAACGTCACTCACCCATCTGAGAGGTATGTTGGATGCATCTCCATCTACAAGCTCAAGGGGAAATCCATCACGTAACAATTCTGCACATAGTTTGGGCAGATGCTGTAATTGTTGACGTGATGAGTCTGTTTCTGGGAGGGAAAGCGAAGCTTCATAGATCTGACCCATTTCACGGAAGAAGTGTTCAGTCCCCAGTGAGCTGTTGGAAAGTTGTCTGTCAATGTCTTTGATTTCCTCTTTGTTCTCAGAGTTTTTGCATTTTTCTTTGTATTGCTCCCTGAGGTCAGACAGTTTGTCCCGAGACACGTTATCGAGGTTCATTCGCATCCATTTCAGGAAATACCACCTCTCTATCCCTGGGCTTGATATTGCAGCGTTGAAACATACCATTGCATCTGACTCGACATAGGAGTTCTGTTTTTTCCGCAGTTTTGTTTTCTGTACCTGAAGATCACTTTTGTACTTTTCTATGTCCTCAGATCCAACATTTCGAAGCCGAACTTCTTCTTTCTCTAAGCGAGCCAGTTCCTTCCATATTTGACCTTGCAAGGGTAGCTGAGCTTCTTTGTATTCAAGGATGTCTTGAATTTCAGCAGTGATGGCATCTGCATTTTTCTTGGCAGTCTGGCACTCTGAAGAGTCTTCATCCACCGTGATTCCCAGTTCATGGGCAATGTTAGCCATCAGCTCAACTCCCATCTTCATCTTTGAGTTCTCAAGTACATTGCTGACTTTTTTCCGTAACTCCTTGACAAAGTCTGAATCATTCATGTGCTTAGCCTTCAAAAGGACGTTGCTTTTAGCCAAGCCCAACTTGGTTACTACCTTTTTTAGAGCCTCAATACTGAAGCGATTGCTTTGAGGATTACCCACCAAGAAGATCTGTGCTTTGTGTTGTTGGTTGGTAAGCAGCTCACACTCAGAGTCCAAAGTGTCAAAGAACACAAAAACTGCTTCAGATGTCTGACACAAAAAATAAAATTGTGTTTCAAATGAAGCAACGTCCCCACGAAGGTTAGCTACAGCTACTGGCTCACTGAAGACATCCATGTTTTTGTTCCCACAAGGAAGGTACCAAGTTATTTCAGCCAATCCATCGGATATTCTCCTTGGACTGTCACCGCACTCCATATTATGATGAACAAAGGTGTCATGGTATTGCTGAGAATTGCTCAGAAGCTTATTGAGGAACTCTGACTTGGACAAAGAGCACTGACCCAGTCTCACAAAAGATATCATTGGAAGTTCAGAGAGAACAATTCTGTCCTCAATAAAGCCCTTGGACTCTGAAAGTGACTGAGGTCTGTACTCTTTAACAATGTCTCTCATGGCCCAAAGCATGAGTGTGCACTGCTTTGTGTCACAATTAGGAAGCAACAGAGGCACAGAAAACTGACACATAGACATTTTGAGGGCCATTTCCTGCTGTACAAAACCATCAGAACACAGAAAGAGTGCAGTGATTATGTCAAGGGGGTTTAGCATGTCACCTGAATTTGTACTTTTGACTAGATTATCAAGATCTAACTGCAGATCACCACAGTTTGACTCACATGCTGATGTACATTTCACATTCCTAGCTGTCACATTAACCATCATCAGTTTCTTTAGAAAATACCATGGAAGATCTGAGTTACACTTGGCAGGTTCCTCAGTAATGGTCTTCTCGTCAATCTGAAGTATTGTGCTTAGGGATAGCTTCTTTTTGTAGAGATGCTCCAACCCCAGATCCTCCAATAAGCTCTCTAGATGTGTCTCTGTAGACATGAACACAATGAATATTAAAGCCATTATTGGTTATTTCAATATTCTACAGCATGAATCAAAAACATTTTACTTTATTTTGCTAAAACTAAGGCCCATGTTGTTGTTGGTCAGTCAGTAGTCTGTCTGTCCAATTCATGGGTCCAGATCAAGAATACCTAAACATCACTATAGAGTGAAACCTTAACCATTCATTTCAGTGTACCAATACAAGAATGGTACACTAAAATGAATGACCTAATCTTTTAAACTAAATCTTTTGCAAGTTTGATTCATACTGTGTCTACACTGGTATGTGCTGCCTCCAGGAAATAGCCACAGCCTTGCACTTTAAAGTCAGACACTGACAACGGCTCTGGCCATCTCCCACCTTCTTGACTTTTTATAAGTGCCAGCGATCAAAATGGAAGCATTACAGGCTTAAACAGTGTTACAAACTTACTCTAGTACTGCATGGCTAAGTTTAGCTTGCTCTCAGCAAATACTCGTCTCAACTTGACTTGCCTCGGCTGCTGCTGATGCAGCTCTTACACATACTTGCTGACCTCGACACTTCCCATACATGCTGAACTACTGCATGAACACCTAAGAAGATTGAATAGGCCACTTGGGTTAAGTGTTCTGCACCTCCTCATGGCTCTGTTTTCAGGCTTTAATAAATGTAGCTCGTGACGGGAGACTTTGGCCAATCACAGGTCATTTCAGAGAGAGAGCGTTCCTATTGGCTGAGCTCCGGCTGGTGGGCGGTGCTTGGTATTTCCTCAACTGATCACAACATGGCTCACAAACTTTCTCATTTTACAGCTACAGTACACTAACAGTACACTACCAGATGTTTCTGAAAAAAAATGAGGCGAGAAATAGACATTAACGTAACAGAATATTGATTCATATTTGATCACTGTTTGATCGGAGTTTGCGAGTGATTGACAGCTGCTCAGAGACGGCAGGCTCAAACTCTGCTGTGATTGGTTGTTTTCCTCCGGTCTGTGAAATCTTGCAAATGCAATTAGGAGCACCGGAGGACATCGGAGGACACAGAGGCACCTGATTTTTTTCAATTAACCTGTCTCGTGCACTACTGTCAGGATATAGCGCCGGTTTTATAAAAATAACTTTTTTAAATCATATTTGCTCCAATTCTACCTACTGCTGCTTTAAATGGACTCTATGTAAGAATCAGAAATTGCTTGTTAAGAGCGACAACTATGGCCATTAAGTCAACGAAAGTCAGCGTCTTGTTGCTCACGCTCTCGCTTGTGCTCGCTCTACATACACATGAAAGATTATCGCTCAAAACAGGGAGACGACACACGCCAGCTAAAACCATAGTATCAATCTATATTTCAGCTGCTTGGCAGTAATGTTAGCTGACCAGACAAAGGTCTTTCCATGAATCAATGCTGATCCGCGTGTTAACTTTTACTGCCTCAGCCTCCCGACCACTGCCGGAGGGAACAGGGGAGACACCGGCGTTTTGGTCTGAGATGATAACGTTTCTCACTGCGGAGCCCTGTTACTTCACAAGACACGGGAAACCTCTGTTGGTCTGGAGGAGTTGCAGCATTTATTTCTGCACAAACGTCCACTGTACATTCACTAGATGTTCTCAGAGCTAAACTAACTCTTCTGCAGTGTGGAGTGAGCGCGCATGCATGTGAGAGGTGGAGCGAGAGAG